>JAODAL010005313.1:0-145224 GCA_025379985.1 Phyllomedusa bahiana | reverse complement strand
TTAAGGTTGTGTACCGAAACGCTTCAGTGTGAAGATGCCCAGTGTTACATATATTTTCTGCTTTTGCCCTGAATAACTGTGCATGGCTACTGGTTCTCCTACTTGTTTTTGTTACGCATACATTACAGCTGGCTCTTGCTGGGGATGATGTGGGCACAACTTCTGACCCTGCACCATCTGAGCACCACCTGCAAGATTTGCTAAATGTTCCAGAGGTCTTAAATATTTCCCTTTTTATCGGAAGTCTTTTGGAAAGTTGATAGGTATGCTTTAGTGGTATTGCACCTACTCTATGTGGCCTTAACCTAAGTTTTCTGATTTGGCAGAAGATCTAACGAATATTTGGGAGAAGCTTCCAAACATACAGTATATACAACATAAAGAAAATATTTCACATACCATTCTCACTAACACAAAAGATTCCGACATTAAGCCATAAAAATCAGTTTTGGCTATTAATTAGAGCAGAAACCTGAAAAAAATATTAGCTTCACCCCTCGAGGATTTGACATGAATATGTATCACATGGTCTCTGTCATGCTGTGTGACCACCTGCAGATTCCCTAAAGTATTTTATCCAAATCCTGGAGGCTTTGGCAGTAAGACTTATTATGGAGTTCTCAATGACAATAAAGAAACTACCGCTACAGAGTCTACTTGGTTCCCACAATAAACAGCTAAAATGAAGATAAAAAGACAGCGTCAAGGTAAATAACCAAAGTGCAAGAGGGAACAAACATGCTCTCAGAGTACGAGGATTATAATTTCAAAACTGAAGATAAGTATAGGGGATCAGAGGCTTGACAAAACACGCATTTTTGTGAAAAATCCATTGCCCAGCTAGGTGTAAATTTACCTGCTATGCTTTTACATTTGACCATACATTTTATACATTGATGAGTTTTTAATGCTTACCACCACTTGTACTTTATACAACTCTGTAGCATTATGTGCACATATGTAATTGCTCACAAAGATACTTTGCATTGAATTTGCCTATAAGGGCATGTCCCCAAGGCACGGTTCTTCGGCCGGTTTTTCGGTCGGTTTGCGGTTTTTCAGGCGGTCTGAAAAACCGGCTGAAAATGAGCACAATTGTGTTCTATGGAAAACCCATGCAGCAGTCCCCACTGCACGGGTTTTCCGTCGGGCGGTTTTGCCGCCGGCGGTCCGGCGGCAAAACATTGTAGAAGCACCATCTTCCATCCGGTTTTCGGACGGAATATGTGCTTCTCAATGGGAGGGCTCTTCTCCGCTCATCGCGGGCGGTATTTGTCCTATGCCGTGTGAACGCGCCCTAACAGTGTGAAACAAGCAATATGCAGTTAATGGCTCACAGTGGAGGCAGTTAGGGTTATTTGGCTTTATTTGGCATATGGCCACCACATAGTGGCTGAATAATACAGCCACATCATGACCACATATCACCACCACAAAGTGACTGAATAATTCCACAACATCATGACCACATATCACCACCACATAGTGACTGAATAATAACACCACACCATGACCACATATCACCACCATATAGTGACTGAATAATAACACAATGCCCTGACCACATATCACCACCATAGAGTGACTAAATAATACCACTACATATCACCACCACATAGTGGCTGAATAGCACCGCCAGATCATGACCACATATCACCACCACATAGTGACTGAATAGTGACATCACATCATGACCACATTTTCACCACATAGTGACTGAATAATACCACTACATATCACCACCACATAGTGACTGAATAATAGTGCAATACCATGGCCACATATTACCACCACATAGTGACTGAATAATACCATAACACCCTGACCATATATCACCATCACATAGGGACTGAATAATATGACAACACCATGAAAACATACAGTATCACCACCACATAGTGATTGAATAATACCACCGCACCATGAGCACATATCACCACCACATAGTGACTGAATAACAATGCCAGACCATTACTGAATTTACACCATTACACTTTGCACACATGATTACAGTGCAGTTACATCTTGTGACTCACGGGTTCACATTCCCTTTTCTTCACCGTCCACACCTCCATGCTGACTTCTCCCAGCCAAAACTCGTCCCTGCAGATTTGGACACAAGTATCTTAGAATCCTCACTTTTCTAGCACCTCTTTAACTTTCCCAACTCTATACAAACTTTTCAGGGGTGGAAGAAAAGGTTCAGGCCACAGTTAGAGGCACATTTTCCCAGGAGGAACAGAGGACTAACCCCCTGGAGAATGTGCTACGGCTATGACCTGTACCTCTCAGAATTGTATTGTGTTGTCCGAACTCCTTCCCTTGCAACCAGATCCGCCACAGACATGATACATGATCTCTAGGTGGTGCAAGAGATGGTGTTTAGCATTGTCATACTTTTTGTAGTGTTTCTGATTTTTCTACAGATCCGTTGGACTATGATGGATTTATTGAACCTGCGTTTGATCCATTTCTTTAATAAAATGGTCAAGGGGGGCAGGTATCAGGGATAGTTTATTTAACCCCTTCCCGACACTGGACGTATCCATACTTCCTAGCGGGAAATACGTTCCCGCAAATGGACATACGGATGCGTCCTGCAGATTGTGTGTGTTCAAAAGCGAGCCCCACATGCTCGAGACATTGAACCAGCAGTATATTACTGCTGGCCTCATGCCGCTTCACTAGCGGCTGGAGTGAGCTCAGGCCACTATTGTGTCGGTGCCTGACAGACTGAGAGTGTTGTAATAAAAACTTCCAGGCTGTCTGTGATGTATACGGCATGGGGGGCAGACGTCCCACAGTTAGCTGGCTGCAGGTTGTTCTTAAAGTTCAAGTGGCATCAGGCATTGTGAGGAGGAGGGGGGGTAGAGTGAGGGGGGATTGGGGTAGTGTGAAGGAGAGGGGGGCTAGACAGAGGAGAAGGGGGCTAGAGTGAGGGGGAGGGGGCTAGAGTGAGGGAGAGGGGGGCTAGAGTGAGAAGGAGGGGGCTAGAGTGAGGAGGAAGTGGGGTCATGTAAGTGAGAGGGGGCTAGAGTGAAGGGGAGGTAGATAGAGTAAGGGGGAGGGGGCTAGAGTGGAGGGGGAGGGGGGCTAGAGTGATGGGGAGAGGGGGTGGAAGGAAGGGGGCCAGAGTGATAGAGAGGGGTGCTACAGTGAAGGAGAGGGGGGCTAGAGTGAGGGGGGGGAATACAGTGAGAGTGAAGGGGGATAAGTGAGGGTGAAGGGGATAGTGTGAGGGTAAGGGGGCTACAGTGAAGGGGAGGGGGCTAGAGATAGGGGGAAGGGGAGGGGGAGTGGGGTAGAGTCAGGGAGAGGGGGCTAGAGTGAGGAGGACGGGGGCTAGAAGGAAGGAAAGGGGGTAGAAGGAGAGGGTGGGGAAGAGTGAGGGGGAGCGAGGGTAGAAGGAGAGGGAGGGGGTAGAGTGAGGAGGAGGGGAGGGGGCTAGAAGGAGCGGGCAGAGTGAGGGGGAGGGGGTCTAGACTAAGAAGGAAGGGGTCTAGAGTGAGGAGTAGGAGGTGAGGGGAGGAGGGCAAGAGTGAGGAGTAGGGGGAAGGGGGAGGGTGGCTAGAGTGAAGAGGAGGTGGTGAGGGGCTAGAATGAGGGGAGGGAAGATAGAGTGAGGGGAGATTAGAGTGGGGGTACAGTGTGGAAGGGAGATTAGAGCATACATGCCAACCCTCCTGGGTTGGGTGGGGTGGAGGGTCACCTGCTGCTGTCCTGTAAGGGTCAGCGAAACTTCATACTGCCAGAAGGCAGCGGGGGTTCTTTAAATGAAAACCCGCAGCCACCCCAGAAGTGGACCATCACATTGGAAGGTCAGATTCTGATGGTTACCTGGCTCTTCCCAGTAGCCCTGGTGTGTTAGGTACTGGGTAATAGTGACAAGGGGTTATTGCCAGCCTTGGGCAACAAAAACCAAGCCCGAGCGATAGTAATGAAGAGGTGTCTGTCAGATACCTACATTACTAAACTGAAATTAAATGGAAAAAAAACAACACAAATTGCACAAAAAAACTCTTATTTAAATAAACACTCCCTGACATCAGTCCTCTTTCACCATTTTATTAAAGAATCAATCCAACATAATCCAATGAGTCCGACATAGTCCAAAGGGGAAACCTGTATAAATATAAGAACATTAAAAAAACATGACAGTACTAAACTCCATCTCCTGCATCCTCTGAAGATCATTTCTGCAGCTGATGTTCTAGGGGTGCGGAATATGGAGTTAAACCTGCACAATATGATTCTGGGGTGTACTGACCACAGCCGCAGCACAATCTCTGGGGGATGGTGCTATGCCCCCCAACAAGATTGTAAGCTGTGCTCTGTACTCCTCTCTCCCACAGCTCTACAGCCCCCACCTATCACCACCTCCACCTATCACCTCATAACCTCTTTGCCTCTCTGCCTATTACCCCATAGTCCTCTCATGCCACCTATCAATCCATTTATCCCTCCATAACCTTCCACCTATAATCCCATAATCTCCCCACCATTGAGTTATGCATCCTAATTCCAACACAAAATACCACCCCCATCACCCCTACACCTAATACCCATAGTCCTCTCACCTCCACCTATCACTCCATTACACCTATCATCCCATAACCTACCCACCTATCACCCCGTGTGGAGTTTTTACAGAGGCGAGCACAGGTAGGAAAGTGCTGAATAAAATAGAATTCTAAGATATTTGTGTGGTAAATTTTGCAGGGACGAGTCGTGGCCGGGAGAAATCATTATGGCGCTCTGGACACAATGGAGAAGAAAAGGGAAAAAGAAAAATTCCAGTCATAGAAGATGTCTCCAGTAAGGCACTAGATTTTACTGCACTGTAATCACTTACGCAGTCTACAGAGCCTGTGTACACTGGTATCTACAACTATATAATCACTGTATGGTGGAAATATTGGTAGTAGTGTTATGGTTTGGGTTCAGGCACAGTTTAGTGGTACCTCCCAGCTCTCCTGGAGGCTGAATAGGCTCTTTAATGTCCAGGAAACCTGGATGACATTAAAACCCTAAATTAGCTTTCTCACAGTTAGGTGGAGTGGCCTTGACTTTTTGTGAAGAACGTGTGACTCGACAGAAAGAGGGCATGGTCATGTAAATTTTTGGGGCGGCGCGCTATGTGAGCCGCTGATTTAGGTGTCATTGATGCCCACTTTCAAAAGTTGGCAAGTATGGACTAACTCCTTAGCTGTCACAGCCATTCATGAATGCGGCAGTTAAGGGAAGGACAGAGGCAGGGGGCTTCCTCTTTTACCATCGGAACCCACCCTGCTGTGATCGCAGGCTCTTACGGCTTCTCTCACAGCCCCAGAAGTCTAACAAAGGATTCCGGGCGGGTTGTATGTCACCCCCGGAACTGACGTCCGGGGTGGTGATAGCTCAACAAAAACTTAAAACATGTACGTTCTGTGTGAATTGCAATCTAAGTCACTGAAGTCAAACCCTATAAGAAAAAAGTGAAAATAGAAAAAAAATTAAAAAAAGAAATAAAAAAAAGAAAATGAAAAAGAAACCCCCTTTTGGGGTCAATAATTTTTTTACTTTTTTCCAAGTGCCACAGTTTGTCAAAAAACCATCAATTGGGCAACATAATGTGACCTTATAGCAGCAATAGCAAAAGGTATAAACAAAAGTTTAAGTATGCTTGGTCAGTTTAGTAACTCTACATGAAAAAACACACACATTAATAAAAATTGGAAAAAGAGATGGTTTCCCTCTGAGTTGGAAAATTTTAATCCCTGTAACAACATTTAAAGCATTTTAACTGTTGGGCATTCTCAAAGGACACGCCTCTGGGTACCAAAATTTTCCCGTCTGTATCCAGGGTTTTAATTAAAGGGGGTCAGAGGTTGAAATCCCTACTGGGCCCTGGAGCCTTTTTTTTTTTTTTTTCCCCAAAGGCCCCTGCCACTAAGAAGTCCCAGATTAAAAAATGCACATGATAGGGGGTGCTTTTTTATTATTTTGATTGGGCCAGGGATTTACCCCTTGTATCCTTAACCTAAGTTTTAAAGGAAACCCACTCTTTTAATGAAACTTTACTGTACATTTGAACGCAGTACAAAGTAAATTTAGTTTACTACAGAAAGTCCTAAGTTAATGAATGTACCCCCACTATGTATCAGGGTATATAACAGCTGTATAAAACCACCAAGTTATAATAACACTTGAAATAATATATTCTCCCACTTTTGAGAAGAACCTATCACAAATAAAAAAATTTATTTAAATGTTCATGTTAATACTGTAGGTTGAGAAACTGATTAATTTAGCTCTGTGTATTATATGAGTTGTAACTTGTAAACCATTTATTTTTCTGTTGATACAATTATATGAGAATTTTATATCCATGGAATGAATTACATTTTTAAAAAGGTTTTAAAAGAAAGGGGTGGGTAACAAAAATTGTGAAAGTTACAGTATACTTACCTACAGAATCCCTGCTGCTGCCACTCCGAAACTTTCAGGTTCTTGTCCTGACACACCGGAGAGGCTTGTGTTTTTATCACTTCAAGGAAAAGAATCTCTCCTTTTATGTAGTGAAAAAACCTGGAAGTCAAGAGGAGTTGATGGCTGGCAACCCAATTATTCTAAATACGTCCCATGTTAAGAGAATAAGCTGCCCCATTGTCGGTCAAGTTAGAATTCACTGTTTGGGCTTAGCTGCCATGTTCTGGAATAAAACCATCTCATGTTCTTAATCTTAAACTTTAAGTGATTTATTACCATTTCTGGAGAAGATGCAGCTTTGAATTTAAGTGTTACGCGGGGAGGTGGTGGATTCGCTGGTTACCGTGAGAGATGGCAATTACTACGCAGGGACTGAGTCTAAGGCTATGTTCAACGGTTAAATGGGGGACGTAATTAGCCGCAATTTTCTCCGTGGGGGGCGAAAAGGGGTGGGGGGGGAGCAGGGGAGTGGCGGGGGCCGACACCCGCCGGCCAAAAAACATTCGTTTCCGGGTGCGATACGCCGTGGTAATTCACATGTAATTTCTCCCCCCCCCGGCGGAGAAAATTGTGGAAATTTTCCGATGATGGGCCGTTTTTCAAACCCCTAATTGCGCATTGGCGGGAATACGGACCCAAATAGGCCCATTTTTAAGCCGGTGAACATGGTTTTGATCCTCCTTTATTTATCAGAGTCCATTGCAAGGCCGGATGGACTTGGCTTTATGGAACTCCCAGGTCGCTACTCCCGACATGGTTGCCCGTGATAGCCAAGTTACCAACGAGGTACAGGTGAGACAGGCATAGGTATAGTCAAGTCACAGGCAAGGTTAGGGTCAGGGCGGGCAGCGGGGAAGGGATAGTATTAAAGAAAACTTTTAAGTCAAGGCCAAACTGGGAAAATTTAAAAACAATGACAAAAATCACAGGAGGGAAACCCAAAAAACGTCGGGGGGAAGGGACAGGGGGGGGAGTCCTTATAAGGCCCGGGGCGGGTTTAATTTGGGTGTCGGGGTTTGGCCCTTTTAAAATTTTAAAAAAAAGCCAACCTCCCGGGGGTTTTCGGGGAAACAGCACAAGCAGTGGAGAAGAGCAGGAGCAAGGGAAAAGGGGGGAGGGGACGGACGAGAAGGCCCTTTAGAAAAAGAACAGGTCCCGGTCCAAAAGGGGGGACCCCCAGCGGGCGTGGGTTCAATTTTATCTTTACTAAAAAGGGGTTCCCCCTTTCCAAGCACCCCTTTTTGGGCCAATTTTAATTTTGATGGCAACCCCCCAAAAACTAAACCAACTCAATCCCCTTTTTATATCTGGGCATTCTGGGTTTTTCTTATTTCCCCGAAATTTTCTGAAAATTTTTCCTACACACCAAAAAAATTGGGCTTGACACATTTGCTTATCTTTATATTAACATTAACCAGCACCACCACTTCACTCACAAGCAACACCTTTTTTTTAAAACCCTCTACAACAAAAGCATTTTTTTTAATTTCACTTCTTTTAGGGGCCCAAATTTAAAACCCTGGGGCAGGAAACTAGGCATGAAAATTTCGGGGGGCCCCCCTCAAAAATTTTTTCGGCTAACCCCATTGATAATTCTACCAACCAAAAAATTTAAATTAAACCCCTTTAAATACTGGGAGTAATTTTAGGGGTCCCGTATTTTAAGCCGGGGCCCTACTTTTGCCACAAAAAATTTAAAAAAAAATTTATTGACTGGAGTTTTAAACCCTAGGGGGGGAAAAAGAACGGCTACGGGAAAATTTAAAAAAAAAAATGGTTACCAAAAACACTTTGGCGGTATGGCATTTTAAATGTCCCCCTTTAGGCGTCAAATCCCCCATAGGCGGTATATGCCCCCATAGGGGGTTTAAGGTGGGTATATGCCCCCCCAAGGGGTTTAGGCATGTAAGGCAATATGGCCCTATGGGCGGTAATCACAGGTATATTCCTCTAGGAAAGGAAATAGGCAGGTATTGTCCAATAGGCAGGTAATAAAATTTATGGGCGGTTATAGGGGGTATATGCCCCTATGGGCGGGTTTTTGGCAGGATAGGCGGTTTTTGGGGGAGGTATATGCCCCTATAGGCGGTTTAGGAGGTTATGTCCAAAGGCAGGTTAAAGGCAGGTATATTTTCCCTAAGACGGGTTTATGGGGGTATAGGAGGTTTGGGGTTTTTATATGTCCCCCCAAAGGCGTATGGGCAGGTTTAAAAAAAAAATACAAGAGTCACCTCACTCCCGTTGCCCGATCCCAGGCGCTCGTTTTGGGCACAGGCGGCGGGTTCCGTCTACTTCCCCCTCCCAAATAGGGCGAGCGGGAAAAGTGACATGCTTATCCACAGCTGCGGAATATGTTGGCACTACATAAAGATTATTATTATTATTATAAAAGTCCTAAATCGGGTCTTAATTACGTCCCTCAATACGCCCGAAAAAAGCCGTGAACATACCCAAAAGATGATGCAGTTCCGTCTTGTTTTTGAATGAATTTTTTCTGAATCATAAAGCCTCTTTTAGGATTTTTAATAATAAAAACCTTTTTTTTAATAGCGCCAACAAAATTTCCGCGCACTTTACAAGAGGGGTGTAGTTCAACAAAAAACAACATTAACAAAAAAAAGCTACATACAGATAGCCAAGTGCGAGGGCCCTCTCGCAAGGGCTTATTTTATTAGGGGTAGGGGGAGACGGGGGGTAAGAAGTGCTAAATTTAAAATGGTCCAGCCAAAACAAAAATTTTGGGGGGGTTTACCAAAAAATTGGGTGAACCTGTCCCCAGACAGTCTTATTAAATAAATGCCGGGGTTTCCCCTGTTAGGGAGTGACCGAAATGTTGTGAAGAAGGGAGTAGTTTGAAATTTGGGATCTTGTAGGCCTGCCCAAAAAAAGTATTTTCAGGGGACTCTTAAAAACTTTTAAGGGTTTGGATCGTGCCGGTTATGTGGTAGCATTTTCCAAGAAAAATGGGGCAGCATGTAATCTTGGAGATCCGGGGGAGGGAGGTTTGGACTTTGTTGGGAAAAACCCTTTTGGGGGTGCTTTCCTCAGTTTGAGCCCATAAGCCCAAGGAACAAAATGTGTTATTATATCACTTTAATGAATAATGTAACTCCATAATAATGCATCATTTATATTTTTTCATTGATTTTCACAGGCCCTGTTAGAAATAACCTTGACATGCCTCCAGGTAAATGCAGAGAAACATGAAGATACAATATGTACCCACATAATCCTAGGACCCATGCAAATAAAATAAATTTGGAATATGGTTGTAGCATGAGTTTTAGTTAAAACAGAGATAACTTGAATGCGACATCTGGCTACTACAGATCATATGCAGTGTCTTTCTGTATCTCATGTGTGTATTTAGGCCCGTTTTTCACACCTTAATCAAGCCATAATAGCGGGCCGGATTTCGCCCGCAGTTACGGTTAGAATAAGGGGCGGGACGGGGGGCGGGGTGAGAGCGTCGGCGGGGGCGCTGCCGCCGCCCCATAGACACTGGTACTGCGTAAATACAGTGCCTGTCCACTATTCTGCCCTCCGCGGGCTATTTCGCCGAGCGGGGAGGAGCGACGGAATTCAACAGTTCTCTATGATAAACTGTGGATTACCGTAGATGACAGGGATGTGATTGGAGCCGTTACTAAAGCTCAAATCCGGCGCGCATTTACGGGCTCCAATCCGCGCCTAAATAAGCGTGTGAACATTGCCTTAGACATAAAAGTCACCTAATCCCCTTGTCTTTGATGTATGTAAAGATGCTAAGTAAATAGAAGACTAGCCCAAGAGTGCTCTAAAATAAGATGTTTAGAATACTTCTGGTATAACTTTTCATTAAACTGGGTCCTTAATATTTGATTTACATCCAGGAAATGTTTAAATCGTTTGATATTCTATTTTTTTCACAAAGCGTCATAAAAGGAGAACCAAAAAGAGTAAAGTTTAAGTCTGAGTAAACACTGAGCCTTTGGCTTTAAATCAGGATTAGCTGAGTTTATAAACATTTATTCTTTCCCCTATATTTCTTCCCCAGTGCAGTCTTGACTGTCTACATTCAGATCAAGTCCAGCTCTATCCGCCTGGATCTGGTAGTGTATCAGCTCCTTATTTCTTTACAGTCATACATTATTGCCTGGTCTTATCGCTATACTGAACAGTTTGTGCACACTCGGCAGACATTTATTATATCTGGTAAAAGGATGAGGTCTAGGTTTCTTGGGGTCATCTGGGATATTAAGAAAATTGTCTGCATTCTGGAACCGCTATAAAATAGAGAAATAACACTTAACTCACCTATAAATCCTCTGCCCCTCCAGTGGCACAGCCACTGTAGTGGCCAGTTGCCAGTCTGTTGCATATTTGGCATAAGACTGTTAAAACTAGTGATTGGCTTCAGAGTTATGTGGGACTTATTAGTACCTTGAACACAATCCATACTGCAGAAGGTAGGGAAATATCAGAGCCCTAGGAGCTTGCAAGAGAATAAGAAATGATATAAAATTATTTTTATTTTATAGTTTCAGCGTACATCACCTCTCTTCTCAGGCAGCTAGTGAGTGTTCAAACCCCAGGTGCTGTCATTCTACTCCTGTCCTCTGAATTCCTTAGTAATTAGTCAAACAGTGCAAATAAAAAAAGAAACTTCAATCCGCAATTTTCTTATAAAAGATAAAAAAACCCCACAGGATGTTCCTCAGGGATTTGAACCTAGGACCCTTGTGGCCTGGAGCAAAAAACTTTTCATCTGAGCTCTCACTAATGGCTTTACATAAACGACCTTTCTTTGACTACAGAGAGGAAAGGCCTGGTGAGTCATCCCTGCTGATTCACATGAATGGCCAATTCAAACAAATCACACACGCCCCCCTTCTGAGCACACAGTGCTGAAGAACTGAATGCAGGAGGTCTGAAATGAGATAGTGGCAAAACCCCTTTAAGCCGTGTCTCTAAAATCACAGATGTAAGGAGCCAGAATATGTGGTAGGATGGTGATGTGGGTTTTACTTTTGGCACTATTATTTAGGACATCAGTTACAGACACTTTAATTCTGATACAGACTAACTCTCATTAGATGGGGTCTTATCTTCAGTGCACTTCCCGGATGCACCTCAGATCACCTCTGCAGCACTTATCACAGTCAAGCAGGAATGGCCTGCCCACACTTCTGGGCGATCTTCCCTCAGTCCAGTGGTACAGCCTAGGACTGTAAATTAACCAAGGAATGCTAGACCAGGTGACTGGATTCACAGGAGAAAAAAACAATATCCTCTAGTTAATCTTCTCTCACTTTTCTCTTATCTGTAAGTACTCTTCCTCTGCCTGGTTCTGCTCCACTGCCAGCTAGTGTGCAGATGACCGATGTATGCTGGAACAACACTAAAAACCACTATAAACTAATTTAAACAGTGTAACTTTCAACTCTCATGCCAATCAGTGCCTTATAGGCTACGTGCCATTATATAAACATCACCACTAGAGTGGCCGCAAATATGTAAAGTAAGACAGTAGAGACTGTAATTGGGCTTGGATTGCTCTGCAAGTGGACTCCCAGGTCACTACGCCTGGTGAGGACACCACAGAGATGGCTGGCATTCATGTGTAGTAATGAAGGGTCAGAGAGAAGTGTAGTTGGATCACAGGTGAGAAGCTCAGGGCTGGCAAAGTACAATCGGAGTCGAGTCATAAGGTCAGGGCAGGCAGAGTCTAAGCGCAAAAAGGTAAATGGAGCCAAGGACAAAACTGAAGAAGACTAATGGGAAAATTTCCAGACTTGCAAAGAAGTAGCTATGGTTTCCAGCAACGGCTATGGCGCAGTTGGCACGTGGCACCAAAGGAGCAGGGTGAGGTGAGCAGAGACACAGGACAGATGTGTCAATCACAACTCAGACCCCCATGGCAACTGCTCCTGGCCAGGTCTCAACTACAGCTTTTTCCTAACCCTTTGCACACACTTTCCATTATCCTGTCCCTTGCTATAGTGTCTAATTCCCACAAAAATATGCTACACCGAATGCACCCCAAAGAAAAAAAGTGCAAACAATAATGTCACGGACAGTAACATTAACCCCCATCTTAATGCTCTACGCGGTAATAATGCCCCATTAATGTCCAAATAGTTTTTCCTAATGTGCCACACACAGTAACAGTAGAGTACTAAATTGTAATACTGCTAATACACAGTTAAAGGGGTGTTACCATTTCACACATCGATGTTGGGACTCACAGCTATCTCAGGAATGGCTCACAAATTGATGGGATATCCTATCAATATGCCATCAGTGTGTGAGATAAGAACACCACTTCAAAGTTCTTCTATACAGAAGCAGCCCATTTCAGCTCATCACAGAGAAATAGTGCTCTCCTTTGTGCAGCACCCAGCAGTGGTGTCCTTTGGGTGCTCCACAAAGTAATAGTGATTCTTCATAGTAGTGATGCCTTGTTAGTGCCTTCCAGAAAGGATACCCCATAGTGCTCGCCACACAGTCATACTGTCAGGAAAAATAGAATAAAAATGAATACCAACTTAATTCCACTCCCACAATAAATAGGGCAGATTATGATGGTGTTCTTCTGTCTGTGCAGTCTGCAGCTCAACACAAGTAGGCATGATGATGTCATGCACTGTGCCCTGCAGTGGCATTTAAGTATTTTGTTAGCTGCAGAACTAAATTGGCCTTTGGTCAACAATATACCCAGACAAGACATTAGGACAAGCCTAGGCAATAAAATAACTTTATTGTATCTGCCTGCACTGAGCCACCAATGGAAGACTTAACAGAGATAATGGTACAACAGCCAGCTCATAGCCTTGCATTCAATGTATCTTTTGTGTTGAAAATGCTAGGAACAGTTGACAAACACATAAGGACATGAAGCAGGCTTTGCAGGACAGCAGGACAGCCCCAAAATTCTGGGCCTGTCCTGTTGAGTCTAGAGTGACTGAGAGGTATAGACACTGACATAAACTTTCTGCAGTCTTTTCAAAACCATTCTTGTTCTCTATTTCTAGTAAAACTAGGCCTGACAAAGAAAAAACTTTTATCTTGTAATAAAATTATACATTACATTTTTGTTAACTGAACAACACTCAATATAGTATGTTGCTTATAGGAATGGGCCTGTGACAAACAGAGATGTACCACAACAAAGATTGACATTAGAGATGGGCGAATTTCTCAAAAATTCGGTTCGGTCACTTCGCCGAATTTCCCGACAAAAATAACTTCGGTCCGAATTACTTCGAGAAGAATCGCGTAAAAAACAGCTATTTCCAGGCTGCACAAAGCCTGCAGGGTTCTGTAGAATTTTGTGCCATGCTTACATATTCAGAGGGCAACGACTTGGTTTGGACTTCAGACAAAGTTGAGTTTTTAGTATGACACGCACATGACTGCCGCCGCTCTTAGAATCCGATCACTCAAAATTACCCTGGGCACTTAAGAGGGCAAAACCGACCAAAAAACTGAAGGGGGAATGTAGCCCATAATGTACATGGCAGCGACATCTGAAAAAACAAGCTGAGATCTCAGGTTTCAACATTATAGACAGAGGTGTGGAGGTGGACGGCGGCATCCACAGCAGCATGAGGTCAGACAGTGGCACTAATACATTTCTGGAGGTGGCAAAAACTGGAGTAGGCCACAGAGTGGCACAATGACAAGAGTGGGATGTGACGGCGGCAGCATCATGAGGTCATACAATGCACAAAGACATTCTGGAGGTGGAAAACAGTAGAAGGCCACAGAGTGGCACAATGACAGAGAGAGGAGAATCAAAGCAGCATCAGCATGAGGTTCTAGATAGAGTGCACAATGACACAGAGGGGAGTGCAACGGCCAGCAGCAGCATGAGGTCAGGCAGAGGCACAATGACAATTCTGGAGTGCAAAAACAGGAGCAGGCCCACAGAGTGGCACAATAGACACGGTTGGAGGTCACGGCAGCAGCAGCATGAGGTCAGACAGAGCACAATGACATTTCTGGAGGTGGCAAAACATTAGTAGGGCCACAGAGTGGCACAAATGACAGAGAGTGGAGGTTCATCAGCATCAGCTCATGAGGCCAGTAATTGGCAACAAATGACATTCTGGAGGTGTCCAAAACAGTAGTATGCCACAGAGTGGCACAATGACAGAGAGTAGAGGTGACGGCAGCAGCAGCATGAGGTCAGACAGTGGCACAATGTCGTGATTCTGGAAGTGAAAACAGTAGTAGTCCACAGAGTGGAAGCAATGACAGAGAGTGGAGGTCACAGCATCAGCATCATGAGGTCAATGAAGTGGCAACAATGAGCACAGTGTTGAGGGCACGTCAGCAGCAGCATGAGGTCAGGCGTGGCACAATGCATTCTTTAGTGGGCAAAAACAGGAGCAGGCCACAGAGTGGCTCAATGACTCAGTGTGGAGGTCTCTGCAGCAGCAGCATGAGGTCAGACATCGGCACATTGACATTTCTGGAGGTGTGCAACAACTGGAGTAGGCCACAGAGAGGCACAATGACAGAGAGTGGAGGTGACGGCTGGCATCAGCAGAGGTCAAGAGTGCACGCAACAATTACATTCTGTAGGTGGCAAAAACTGGAGTAGCCACTAGTCTGGGCACAATGACAGAGAGTGGAATGTGACGGCTGCAGAAGCATGAGGTCAGACAGTGGCACAATGACATTCTGAGGAGAGGCAAACATTAGTTAAGCCACAGATGTGGTGGGGGCACAATTACAGAGATGTGGAGTTCACAGCATCAGCAGCATGAGTCAGAGAGTGGCACAATGACACAGTGGTGGAGCACGGCAAGCAGCAGCATTTAGGTCAGGCAGTGGCACAATGACTTCAGGAGGTGGCAAAAACAGGAATGGCCACAGAGTGGCACAATGACAGAGAGTGAGGTGTACTGGTTGGCAGCAGCATGAGGTACAAGAGTGGCACAATGACATTCTGGAGGTGGCAAAAACCAAAGTAGTGGCACAGCGTGGCACAATACAGAGTGGGGAGGTTACGTGGCAGCAGCATGAGGTTCAGACAGAGGCAGCTAGAACATTCTGGAGTGGCAAAACAGTATTAAGGCCACATTGGCACAATGACGAGGAGTGGAGGTGATCGGTTGCGAGCAGCATGAGGTCAGACAGTAGGCACAATGACATACTGGAGGGGCATAAACTGGGTAGGCCACAGAGAGTGCCACCATGACAGAGAGGGAGGTGACGGCGGCAGCAGCATGAGGTCCAGGCAGTGGCACAATGACATTCTTGGGAGGTGGGCAAAAACTGGAGTAGCGCCCAAGTGGCACAATGACACAGTGTGTGATAACGGCGGCAGCAGCATGAGGTCAGAAGTGGCACAAAGACATCTGGAGTGGCAAAAAAACAGGAGTAGGCCACAGAGTGGTAACAATGGACAGAGTGTGGAGGTGAATGGTGGCAGCAGCACTGAGGTCAGACAGTGCACAATGACATTCGGAGGTGGCAAAAACAGATTATTGCCACGAGTGGAACAAAGAACAGAGAGTGGAGGTGATGTGGCAGCAGCATAAGGATCAACAGTGGCACAATGACATTCTGGAGGTGCAAACAACTGTAGTAGGCCACAGAGTGGCACAATGAACAGAGAGTGGAGGTGACGGCTGGCCAGAAGCAACAGTCAGTGAGGTCAGAGAGTGGCAAAATGACAACAGTGGTGGATTTCACGGCACCAGCAACAGCAGCAGCAAGCATGAAAGGTCATAGAATGCACAATACAGAGTGTGGATGTGGGTGGCAATACCAGTCCATGTTAAAGATGAGGTTTGGAGGCAGGATGGAGAAACTGTACAGTAAGATGTGTGGGACTCAGGGCGTGTGGCGGCATCAGATATAGTGGCTGGGGGAAAAAAAAGGGCCCCCCAAAAGATAGTTTAGAACCCAGACTCATTTCTCACAGTTTGGGTGAGCGCGTCCATGGCTGAGTAAGTCTGACGCCAGAGGCATTGGTGTGTGGAAATCCAGGCCGAATCCACGCCTGATTACATCTTACAAAGGTCAGTTCTTCCTACATTTCACCCGTGGACAAGCGGGTTATCCTTGGGGTAAACGATTGCCCCCCGCCGCAAATGAACACCCACTCTGATGCCACACTGCTTGGCTGGGCAGTACACATCATCCAGTTTTGTCTGCCCAGTAGTCATCGGATCTTCTAACTGGGGTGGCAGAGTGCTGTCAAAGTATTCCACCACCTTTGGTTCAGGGTCAGCTCCAGGTCCTGCTGCCCTGGCTGCATGCGACTGGCCTTCCTCACTAGGGCTGGTGAAGGAAGCTTTCTCATCTTGAACTCCAGACTTAGGATTGCTGCTGATGAGCTGGTATCTGCTGCCTACCGCCCCCCCCACCGACCCCCAGCAGCCGCGGTAGTAGTAAGTTGTACGTGAGCGCTGAGAACCTCCCGGTCAACCTGTCAAGGAAGGGACGATGCCGCACATGGCACGGCCACTGACTACGCGGAATTTCCCTATATATTTGAGTTTGTCCTCATCTTCAATATCTGGGAAAAAAGGAGCTCTCCATTTGGGTCCAGTAGCGAGGGTCCAATAGGTGGAGAGCCAAGAAGTCATCCTCCTGCCGTATGCTGACTATTCGGATCATGTCACTAGCCTGCAATCACCATGCTGCGGGCCATCTGTCACAAGTGACTCCGAGGGGCTCCCTGACCCATCTCCACGTAGAGTACTGCAGCCACGTGCGTGCGAGTCATCTGCCTCTCTTCCTCATCTCCAGCTACCTCCTCCATCTGCTCCTGCTCCTCCTCCTCTTGTCAACTGGTAGAAAAATCGCACTCATATTCACCAGAACAATGCTTCTGCACCAATGTCCTCGCTCCTCCTCCATTTCATCCCCACCGACACATGTGTCCCGCTGATGTAGTCCGCCACGTCTCCGTCCCCTCCCAGACATATTTTTCAGCATCTGTTCCCGGACATGGAAGCAGTGAATGACTTTATTTATCCTTTTAGTCCCTGGCGCTGACAAATAACGTGGCCTTCCACAATGGCCTCAACAAACGCAGGTTCACGCATGAGCTGCCACTGGCTGACTCAAAGTTACACAGGGGAGAACTCCTGTCCGCCTGGATCATCAAAAAATGTTATGGCATTTCTCTGATCATACAGTCGGTCCAACATGTGCAATGCAGTAATTCCAACGGGTGAAAACATTCGCATATCAGAGTGTATTGGGGGAGGCCGTTCTGCCGGCTGGCAACTCGAGGAGGGTGTTCCAGGCTTTGTCTGAATGGAATGAAGTGCATGCACAGTTTCCTGGCCATTTTCAGAATCTTCATTCGCGCGGGAAGCCGGTGTAGAACTGCGTGACACCGCTGTGCTCTAAACATTTGGTAGAAGGAGCCAGTACTATGTGGGAGGCAGAGAAGGGGGTGGTTGTGGCGGATGAGTAGTCGGACATTGCGCAGGAGCCCGCATTATGACAACGTGGAGGAGAAAGCGCCGTCTCCTGTCCAAGTTTTTGGAGTGCCTGGGCAGGAAGGCACTTCCACGCCATGGGCCAAAAAGGCATGTACTGGCCCTGATCGTTAGTTACAGCTCCAGACTTCCTCCTGAGGCGTGCACCTTGGGAAACAAACCGAATAAGGCTCAAGGACTGGCCACCTTCTGTTCCTACATATTCTATGAAGTGCAGTACTCGCCTTTTTGGAAAAGAAATTGCGGCTCGAACTCTCCAACTCTCTCGGCACAGAGCCATTAGTCTTTCTGAACGGTGTTAAGTCCAACATTTGGAAAGGGAGGGAACTCTGCATACCAAAACTTGGACAGGAGCATGGTCAGTCTGCTGCACCTTAGGATGGTTGGAACGCATACCTGTTGTCTCTTTGCAATCGCCTCGCTGAACGACTGCCTGGCGCCAGAGTAGCCGGAGAGCAGAGCAACTGGACCGGGATGTGATGTCAAAGAGAAACAGCTCCCCCTGAGCGCGAGTGCGCGGAGGTGGGGTGGAGCCTTGGACCTGGCTGCAAAGGCAATGGCGTGCCACTGGAGTTTGCCTGCTGCTGTTGCTGCTGACGGGCAGGATAGGACCACCACATCGGAGCCACGTTCTTTCCAGGCCACCGGATGGTGACGCTGCATGTGTTGACGCAGGGCCGTGGTGCCAAACGTTAGCATCCGGGCCAACTCTTTCATTTTCTGCCCACAGATTCTATACATATACCCATATACCGGCGCCTCCGGTGTCTTAGCAAAAAACAGCCCCACTCCTGCCGAGTATCGTATATTTACCGACACCAACAACAACCAAACAAAACGCACCATGCAACTGAGTACTACTACCGCCGCTTGCCTCGCTGAGTGGGGCCCCCTGTGCCGCTACTTTCTTGGATCTGCTAAGCGGGATTTTTTTTACCCCCCGAGGGGCCGCTTGGCTCCGCGAACTCACACTGCTGCTACCCCTGCTGACTCCCACGGCCACACACAACCCACTTATAGTAAAATCAATAAAATCATGTTTAATTTCTTTATTTTCGATGCCCCATACTATTGATCCTTGGCAAACGAAAATAAGAAAAAAACATGATTTTATTGATTTAATATTTTTTTTTTTTCGTTTACCCCATATTATCATTCGTTTTATATACCACATCGGTACCAACTTCTGTAGGTTATAATTTGATTTCGGGGCCATGTACAGTTTATTTCAGATTGCATTAGAAACCCATAGGAGCTTTCGCTCGCTCTCCCATTGTGTCCAAATAACGGCGCCTCTTTTAACTTAGCCAATCACAGGAGCGCGCTCTGAATTTCCTTTTCCCCAAAGAACCTATGAGAAAGTAGCTCTCCGCTCTTGATTGGCTAAGCTGGACGAGCCCCCGCTGCTTCAAAACCAATCAGCTCGTTTTCTGCAATTTTTTACTCGTAGTTTTGACCTGTTCCCCGCCCGGCGAATTTGTATATGGATTGTGGGTCATTTATTTCTCCATAGGATATTATGGACATTGTCCCGCGGCCTATTCTGATTGGTCAATTCTCCTACATAGGTTGTATAATGGGACATGTTCGCTGGCGCTATGGTCAGGATTGGGCTGGGTTTTATTATGCCGGACCAATGAAATAGCTTTAAGACAATTTGAATTACTGTATTTCCCGGCGATTCTCCTCTATTGCAATTCCCTATTTTAGCGCCTGTCTCAGGACAAACGCGTTGTTCGGTTTTTAACTGCTTTATTTGTAAAGAAGGGTTCTGTCTTTATCTGATAATGTTTTTACCACTTAATAAAAATTATTTTTTTATTAATACTTCATGCCGCACGGCGCTGAGAGCCGAGGAATTTCAGTGGCCCATCTCTCCATAGACTATAATGGGAGAAGTAGCTCGCGCTCTGATTGGCTGGGATAGCCAAGCACCCGCTATCTCAGCCAATCAGCTTTTTTTTCTGTCTTTTTACTGTATTTTGAATTATCCCGCCGTGGATTCTGATTGGGTCTAAACTTCTCCAAATAACCTAGAATGGGTCTTTGTCGCTCCTATTCTGATTGGCTGAGCTAGCCAAGTCCCCGGTAGCTCAGCCAATCAGCTCTTTTCTGCATTTTTTACTGTATTTTGAACTATTCCGCCGTGGATTCTGATTGGTCTAAACTTCCCCATAGGTTTTAATGGTTCACTGTCGCCCCCAAATTCTGATTGGCTGGTTTTATGCCGAACCAATAAGAATAGGTTTCAGAATTTGAATTATGTATTTCCCGGCAATTTCCAATATCATAAATTCTTGATATTGCGCCGTTGTAGAGTTTTGGAAATTTGTTTTTTTTTTTATGTTAATTTTTTTACGTTCGTCTTTTTCTGACACGTTTTCCGCCTTTATAAAGACGATTTTTTCGGAATCATACTCCTGCTGCACGGATGCGCCGGAGTTTTTCTGATATGATCTTCTATCTGCTTCCTTCGCATGTTTCCGATCCTGCTTCACTTCGCCTCTGCCGGTAAGCATTTAACAAAAAAAAACCTGGTCTGCCTGTCGGAGCTGCCGAGCGCTGCACTGCGCCTCGCTTTGCCGACTCGCCATCGTACATGCCTCGGAGTTTTTTTCGAGGCCCCGCCGCGTCCCGCCCCCGGAACGCCTACCCCGCGCCCACACCGCGCCCCCCTGCCCGCCCCTTCATGCGGGGCGCAGCTGAAAGTGGCGAACGCTGCACCTAACACTGAATCCCCGCGTCCGACAGCGGGCTTCGGGCTGGGAGGCGCAATATACGCCAAAAAAACAGGCGAAAAGCCCGATTTTACATGTCGCCCTCTGTGTATTTTACTGAATATAAAAGCACAAACAGGCTTAATTAACCTTCGGATATGAATTATGCTACAGAATTTCTTCTGTGGGGGTGAAAAACAAATTTTCTTTTACTGAGTACAACTGCAGAAAAATACTTAGTTAGCCCTTGGATGTAAATTGCGCAAAAGAATTGATGCAACCCAAAAACAAACGAGCTTTTTTAGGTGTTAAAATTGGCGTTTTTTTTACGCTACACAACAAGAGGAAAACTTGTAAATTAACCCTTCGCTTGTGAATATGCTACAGGAAAAATGTATTTTTTGGGGTGAAAAAGACGTTTATTTATAGGTCACCACAACAGCAGAACAACGCTTAATTAACCCCTGGATGTAAAATTGTGAAAAGAATTGAGCAACCAAAAGCTACGAGCTTTGTAGCGTGTTACATGGTGTTTTTTAGCTACACAACAAGAGGAAAACTTGTAATTGAACTTTGCTTTTTGAATTATGCACAGGAAAAATTTTAAATTTTTTTCGGGGAAATAATCGTTTTCTTTTAGTCACCACAGCAGCAGAACAACGCTTAATTAACCCATGGATGTAAATTGCGCAAAAGAATTGAGCAACCAGGGGGGGCGTGGCCTAACCTTGGATGTGAGCAGACATCTCCCTGGTGTGCTCCTCTGGAGACTCTTTTAATCCGGCTCAATCAAGCCTCAAATTAGATATTATCTTGCTAAAACCTCACAGGATCAACAGAGGAGAGGATAATGAACGCTTCAATACCATCTGTGGCCTGCTGACTGAGATATAACCTGACTTCTGGGCATTTTAAATCTGAGGCCTACTAAGCCTGACACTTCCAGTGTAACATCAGAGGCCCTGCTGCTTCAGTCTAAACCCAGACTGTAAAAAATCCAAAAAAGTGAAAGGACAGCACTTCATAAGAAACCGGTGTTTATTCCCGCAACGTTTCAGCTCTAAACAGAGCCTTTCTATTTTTTGGTACACCCAGACTGTGTCTGCCAGACACCTCAACATCTCCACGCTTACCTCCTGGCTTCAGCTTCCAGATCCTGGCTTCAGCGCCTAGATACCAGCTCCGGTGAGTCCTCTGTACTTCTGCCCACGCTGTGATCGGGTCAGGCACTCTTGCCCACTCTGACTTATTGCCTGAACGCAGTCTTATTAAAGCCTGCTTGCCTGAGCATATCACACAGACCTACAGTACTTCTTTGTCCTGAGTTCTTCTTTTATAACAGGCAGTGATCAGGTACAATTCCACCAGCCTCTTCTGTATTAACCCTTACCGACATTTGCCGCGACTCAATTACGGCATAAGTGGTCGGGTAGGGGTTCCCGCAAATTGCGGTATTGAGTACGGTCACGGCGATCTTGCGCGCTCACAAGCGGGGAAGCGCGCAAAACGCGGCATGGAACGGCGGTGGTATATTTACCGCTGGAATTTTATGCCGCATCCGCCCGGCCGGAGTGTGCTCCGGCGCGGGGGATTAACCCCCCAGATGTCGCGAATCGTTACAGGTCGCGAACATCGCGGTGCGGGCGGCAGGAGTGAGTCCTGCTCGCCCGGATCCGGCGCCAGTGATGGCGGCTGCGAGCGCCGCTCCTGAGGTCTTCCTTACAGGCAGCCGGATGCTGAATGACAGCTCCGGGTTGTCTGGTGATGTCACGGTTGCCACAATGCATTGTGGGCATGTGACTGACAGTTTGCCATGGAGACCAGCATACGTATAAGCTGTATGCAGATCTCTTATTGCATGACGATTGCGATCGTTCATGCAATTCCCCCATGGGGAAAAAGTGTTATAAGTTTTGAAAAGTAAAAAAAAAGAGTAAAAAAGTAGACACAAACACAAAAAATAAAATAAAAAACATGTTACATCGCCTTTTCCTCCTTTACAAACGCCAAATCGCCCCAAAAAAGATCATTAATTAAATAAAGTACCCATATTTGGTATCGGCGTGCGTTGTGACCCCACCTATAAATCTGTAATGTTATTAACCATACGGTGAGACGCCGTAAAAAAGCAAAACCCAAAAAAACTGTCACAGAATTGCGATTTTCTGTTCGTCCTGCAGCAATAAAATGGAGTAAAAAGTCATCAAAAAATATATCAACATCATGTGACTGCAATTAAAAACGTCGTTCATCCCCGCAAAAAAAAGTCTTACACAGCTCTGTATACTGGAAGATAAAAGCTCTGGTATAGAAGTCGCGATGCATAAATATTGTTTTACACAATAAAAACAAATTTTTTTCAAAAAATTGTGCTTTCAAATAAAAAAAACTACATAAATTGGGTATCACCGTAATCATCCTCAACCACAGTAGTAAAACTAATTGTCACTGGATACTGCACGGTGCATGCTATTAAAATAAAATAATAAAAACACATGCTAGGATTGCAGTTATTTTCTTCACCTGCTTCAAAAAAACAGATTTAAAAGTTGATCATAACAGTTTGTCCCCCTCAAAAATGTTCAATAAACCTGTAACTCATCCCGCAAAAAAAAAAGTCCTATAGAGCTCATAACAGAAAGAAAAATAAAAAAAGGAATTATGGCTCTTCAGACTGCAGTGGATTCTTACAATAACGTGTTTTCCTTTTCAAATAAAAATGTTTTTATGTGTAAAAGCAGTAAAACATTAAAATAATATATAAATGTGGTATTGCGTAATCGTTTCAACCTGCTGAGCAAAACTAGAGGTCATTTATACCGCACAGTGACCGCTGTAAAAAATATAAATACAAAACACTACCAGGATTGGTATATTGTACAAAATGCTCACAAAACCTTAATAATAAAGTGATTCAAAGCAATCACATGCCCCCGTAATGGTACCAATAATAATACATAACTCATACTCGGTAAAAACAAGGCCCACAAGCAGCTCCATATGGATCAAAAAATTTAAGAAAGCTATGGCTGTCAGAAAGGAAAAACATAAAACGCAAATTTTATAAACTCGCTTTATTTTTTGTAAAAGTAATAAAACATAAAAAAACAATATAAAATTCTATCATCATTGTAATTGTACCGGAACCCCCTTAGTAAAGTGTATCCGTCATTTATCCCGTTATGGCGAATACTGTAAAATGAAGCCAAAAACTAATGGCGGAACTGCGTTTCCCCCCTCCATTTCATGGCCCCAAGCTAAAAAAAACTAGGAACACCTGTGCGCCCCCAAAAATGCAAGAATACATCTTAGATGAGATCCTGAGGGGTGTTGAATCCAAAATGGAGGCGGCAAACTGCTGGAAGGTTTCACCTGTTCTAGTACTTTGGGGGCTTTGCAGGATGCGACATGGCCCCACCAATATCGGTTCGCCAAAAGCCAAAAAAATAACACCCTCCTTGTCCCCCTTGCTATGCGCCCAAACAGCAGTTTAACCCACATGTAGGGTATTGCCGAATTGGAAGAAATTGCGTTAAATCACAATTTTTGGAGGCTTTTTTTCATGATTCCTTGTAAAAATTAACTTTTCAGCTAAATAGCAGATTTATTGGAAAAAAAAATGTTTTTTTTATTTTCAGGCGCAGATGCTAAAAAATTTTGTGAAACGCCTGTGGGGTCGATCTACTTCACTAATTCTGGATTATCCGTAAGGGGTGTAGTTTCCAATATGGGGTGGTATTTTTAGGGGTATTTAATAAGTTTTATCACCTTAGGGTGGTCCGCCAAACCTGAAATGGCCCCTAAACTAATTAAAATTGTAATGAACAGAGGCCAGTAGTTCCAGTAGGTGCTACTACTATTTGGCGCGGTTTGCCTTGTGGTAGAAGCCTAATAATGCACTTTAGGGCACCATATGTGATATCTTGAAAAACGGCAGAATCTGGGGGAATCAATATTAATTTGCATTTCCCTGATCACATATTACCTTATTCTTGTCAATAATGTATAAAATTGAAAATCTGCAAAAAAAGTGAAATTTTGAAATTTCACTTCCACTTTGCTTTAATTCCCTGTTGAAACACCTCCTCTAATGGTTAATAAAATTCCTAAGCTAGCGGTTTTGAAACTTTAATGGGTGTTTGTTGTTGTAGTTTCTTAGATGAGGTCATTTATCGGGGGTATTTAACATACAGGTCAAATCAAAGTCAGTTAGAAACTGGATGGTCCTAAAAATATGTATATTGCAAATTTTCTTGAAAAATTTGAAAATTACTTCTACTAAATTTATAAGCACCTATTGTCGTAAAAAAAAAAAAAAGACATTTAAAAAATGATGCCAAACTACAGCAGACATATGGTAGATGCTTGTTATAAACTATTTGGAGTGGATTAAACTATCTGTCTTACATGTCAGAAAATTTTTGAAGTTTAATTTGGTAAAGTTTTCAATTTTTCACGATTTAATTTGATATTTTTCAACAAATAAACAATCATTTTTTGGACCAAAATTTGCTTACCTATTTGAGCACAATGTGTCAGGGGAAAACCTTCTCTGATCACAGGGATAGGTTATTAACGTGTCATAAAAGTTTATTCTCACATAAAGTGGACACTTGACAGATTTCAAAAAATGGGTCTCTGTCAGAGAGGCCAAAACTGGGCTCGGCCGGTACGGGGTTAAGCAGCAGCCCCAGCAGCATCATCCATCTCATGGACACTTTACATATATCCTGTTATTAGCTGAATTCTGCCTCCTAATTTATCTTTCTTTATGAGAGGGTGATTTTGTGATCCCAAGATCTCTTCCAATTAACAGTAGGTAGACAAAAACAGACTTCTATTCATATCTCAGACAGCACAGAATCTACCTTTGAACCCTTGGTGCTATTCCTCAATTGTGTGCTGACATAGGGGCACAGACTGTTTATAGATATCTGTCATACACTGATAAAAGTAGAAAAAAAAAAAAAGCTTTCTCAATTACCTAATGCCCCCTGGTGTTAAAGTCGTATTACTACTCAAAAGCTGCTTATTTGCTGTTCCCCAGCTACTTATTATGGGTGGAACATTTAAGAAGAATCCAAGACACAAACCAACAAAATTTTCAGTGTTTTTCTACTCCTACCAAGTAAATCCCTCTATAAACGGGGCTGCAATTTTCTTCATCACCCCATCACCATATCCAGGGGCAGAATCAATGTATTTACAACAACAGGAGCAAATGGACGATCAGCGCTGACAGTGAACACCCTACATCAGCTCTTCTCTCCTCAGAACATCTCTACATGTGATTTAAAACAAGTGAGGTATGATCTTAAGCAGGACTTTCGTCTGGCTTCACGTACGGCGATATAGAGTCAAAAATGTCAGACGTCGCCCAACTCCCATAAAATGCGCTCATCGACGCACAATTCTGCCCTGCGAGGAGGAGGTCCAGCGCTCTAGCCAAAGTGATTGACCTGGGAAGACGGTGTGTCCACGAATAACATAAAGACTCAGGGGAATTCCGGAGTCAGTTTACCGGTCAATTGTTGCCCTACGTATGACCTAATGGCACGCATTTCTCATTGTACCTCACTAGATCTCATAATAGACCACATCCACAGGGGAATCTCCTAAACCCCAGAATTTACCCTCTCAGGTCCCGAGGGATATCATTGGCGAGAAGTCATTTCTATAATTGTCAAAGAAGATTTCCTGGTGGACTGGAAAATCTTCCAATCTCCCAGTAAGGTTCAAGCAATCTCCATCTTTCGGACTTGTAGCGATGACAATGCTCAAACGCAAAGAATTTCAAGTTTTTACAAAAATTCTTAGAGAAGTAACAAAATCGTATACAGATGGGTTTCCCTGTCAAACTAACTTATTATAATTAAAGATGGCTCAGGTTCATATGCACCAGAAGAAGTATGATATGCTGAAGAATGGTCATTCCTCTCATCTCTTCAGATTCAAAGCCGATCCACAAAAAGCAACCAGGCCAACGATCATTACACCCCCTGATGGTTGAAAAGTCTTCTACGATTAAGCCAAGATCTATGACTGATCTTCGTGGTATCCTTTAATGATCTTCTATCATACCTTTTAAGAGTCTCGGGTTGTGCACTCTGTTGAGACTTCTGCATGACCCTCCAAGGTTTTAGGCAGGACTTGCCTCCGTGTTTTTTCCTTTAGGAATATATTAACCTTATGTTTGCTGTTTATGTTTCTCTGTTTCTTTTACTTCTTTTTCTTCTTTTATTTTCCAGTGGATAATGCTCTTTTACGGTATTTCAAACAACTCTCAAAATGCTTAATCTAATTCCTATTACTGAGGTCCAATCTGCAGGCTCAGAAACATTTTTATTACTCTCAATATGGCTCGTAAAATATGTACATTATTGTTAATGGGTTGAATTCCCATTCAAAGCGTTCCATGTTATGGAGAGATGTTCTTTAAATCCAGTGCAGAAGATTACTGTATCCTGGAGAATCATTTAACTCCTGCTTGATGCCGTTTGGCTAATACATAAGTTCCTGTTCGCATATTTATCAGGCTATGCCCAACTAAAAAAAGCTGGTCGTGGCTATCTTAATTAAAAGCTCCCTTTCCTTCGTTTCATTATTGATACTATTCTAGGTCTGATGGCGAATAGATTATTCTCATTTGTTGAATTAAACTCCAAACTTTATACCTTGGTCTCCCTATATGCACCCAACTACCAAAACATTCTCTTTTATAAAAAAAGTTCTCTCCATTGCTAGGGAACGTGAGGAGGGGAGGTTATAATTGTGGTGACTTTAACTCAAGCATAAACCAAGGAGCTTGTATAGATCCAACCCCGTAGCTTCCCACACTCAGGATTTAATCTCCCTGCTTTAACTCACACACAGAAAGGGATTTAACCTTTTATTCCTAACCCTAAATGGTTCATACAGTATTGACTTTTTTCTAGTAGACAGGCATGTTTTAGTTCAGGCTCAGCTCAGGACATTGGCTGACCATTACTGGTCAGACCGCTCCAGTAGACCTTGTGCTGTTAAAAATCCCTCACATCGCCCCCCAAAACATCTAGTGTGGCGATAAACAACTTCTGCTAAAAAAATCCATCCAATGTCCAGTTTATTTAAAATATGTTCTACAGGAATATTTTTCGATTATTCTTTTTCTGGGCACCTCTCCTTCCACTTGTGGTTTGTTGCCCATAAGGCGTGCCATATGTGGAACCATTAGCAAATTGCATTCTAAGAAAAGAGACTCCGGCATCTAAATAACTCAATTCTCTTAATATTAAAAAGGCGGGATACTGAATTAAAAAAAAACCCATCTCATGCTGCAAAGATGCCTTATTTAACCTCAAAACCAGTTACTGTTCTCTCTATTCTTTTCCAGGATGGAGCACAATCTTAACAAAATGTATGGAGCTTTTATGTACAGGGGTGATAGAGCAGGGAAATACTACTGGCCACTGAATCATATAGTACCATGTTAAAAACAGAATACCACCTTACCTCTGATCTGGAGCAAAAATTATCAGAGTCCTATTGATTATTGCAGATTGGTTTGTGATTTCTTACTCACAGTTATACAATTGCAGAAAGTTGAAAATATCACCCTCTCCATCTATGTGATGATAATACTAAATTTTATCGTCTCTTAACCCTTCCTTCTCTAGATCAATCACAAACTAAACTCTCTAAATTTGACCATTCTCATTTGATGGAGGTTCAAAAATATGATGTATTGCCAAGTCAAATAAATCTGCTGGCCCAGATGGTATAACAAATGACTACTACCAGGTTTTCTCAGACCTCCTGTCCCCACCCCTAACTAACTTGTGTAGTGTTATAGCCTCCTCTAGTAACCCTCTTTCCAGAACTCTATCTGCTCTAACAGACAATACCAAGCTGGTAAAACCGCCAGATAAAACCTGCAAAATTACAGACCATTTCCCTGTTGAATACAGATATCAAAATCTATGCTAAGATAATAGTTACTCATATATTAAAAAACTAATCCTAACTATACTCATACATAATGACAGTAGGCTTCATCCCTGGAAGACAGGCAGAGACGCACTTGACGTCTCTTAGCCTTGCCCCCAAAACTTGCTAGCTCTTCACTGCTGATATTGCTTTCCTGTCATTAGATGCAAGTGAAAGCTTTGCAGAGTCAAATGTCATTATCTTAAATTAGTCCTGTGAAATTTTGGCTTCTCCGTTTTTATTCTTGACGCGATCCTATCTTTATATACCACCCCACAGCAAAAGTTTCTCCTCAGGCTTTTGTCTCCTCCTCATTTGAACTCACAAATGGCACAAGCCAGGGTTGTCCCCCTTCCTTTAATTTTTGTACTCTGTATGGACCGCTAGCAGAAACACATTGGTATTAATCTCCTACTCTCGGGTATCTTCTCCAACCGTTTACCTTCACAAAATTAGTGCTCTATGCGGATGACGTGATGTTAATGATCAGTAACCATGCAGAATCGATTGCAAAAATAATGAAAAAACAATTAGATCTGTTCTCATCACTATCCCACTACAAATTAAATAAAAGTAAATTCTGCGCTGTTCATTGCACGGACCCCACTTCTCCAGTTATCACTTCTAGCACACTTTGGTTTCACATTCGCTTCAGATTATGTGGACTATTCGGCATTAAAGTTACCCGTTCCCCTGAAGCAAACGGTACTCCTAAATATAAGGAATGAATACTACTTTAGAAATGACGTACAACACCTTTCACTTTAAACTTTCTTGGATTGCCAGGATTAACGTTATACAAATGTCATTGTTACCTAATATATTTCTCGATACCTGCCAGAGCGATCCCATACCTAATTCCACCTAATATGTTTCATAAATCTCCAAAAACCCTTATCTCTAAATGCATTGGTGTGGCCAGGAAACCAAGAATTAAGAAAAACATCTTTTGTGCTCCCATGAACACGGAGGCCTTGCAATGCCTAGCATCATGCATATATGACGCTATTCTGCTGAGCAAGCAAGCTATTTTTGGAATCCTACTCACTCCCCCCCGATCGATATGGGTATCACTTGAATCCACCTCCTTTACTCCATGTCCTTCCTGTTGCACCTTAAATCTCGGTTATAAGGAGCCCCACTTCCATCATCTCCTCTACAATCCCTAAATGATCTTTTTATGCTCTGGTCAACTGTAGTTTTATCTAATTCATGGTTAGCGCTGCAGACAAGCCAGCTTCCTATCGAAGCACTTGACTGTTGGAACACAACTTCATATTTCACAAATTGGATAGGATTGTAATATAACATCTTTTGCCCAACTTTACCTAGCGGCGACACAATATAGTCTCTTTCTCTGATCTCTCCTCAACATACTCCTTACATAAGACAGCATTTTTTCAGTACTTACAGCTCAGACACCTATTATATTCGATTTCTTGGCCTGCTCAGCCTGATACTCCAACTCATTTTCAGCAATTTTTAGAGGCTAAAAAAGGTTTCACAAAGGGAATTTCTATAGTTTATCAACTGCTAATTTTTGACCGTTATTCTACTTCCAAATTTCCACCCCGGGTTAATGGAAAAGGAATTAGCTAAAACTTCATTTTAAAAACAATGTCTACGCTATACACATCTTACTAAGCTCTCTAAAAGTGTAATCATAAAGAAATATGAGGAAAATCCATTACGCTGGTATCATCACCATCTGATTATTCAATGTATTCCACTGTTCAAATCATTGCTGGAACCTATGCGGGCCACTGGTGCACCATGCTGCTTGTTTGGTGGGGCTGCCCTAAAATTAAAAAGTTTGGGAAATTGGTTTCCCGTCTGATTGCTAAGGTTACTAGCCTTGAAAGTATCTCTGACCCACAGATTAGCCGTTTCTAGATATAAGGTCTTGATGATATTCCCATCTCCCTTCGTACAGTTACGTTTTCACATACTTATCTCAGCTAGAATAGCAATAGTCAATTTTGGAAGGAGCCAAAAATTCCCATCTCTCCCTGATGTTGTTAGACGTGTTATACTTTAACTATTCTGTGAAAATAAACTGATATTTCCGCATACTTATTGCTGCAAAAATTTGTTATGGGGAGCCCTGGGTCACCTCAAAACACTTCACACCTTCACCATTTTAGTATAGTATCGGCGTATACCTATATATACTACTTACTTAGTGATATTATCTTCCCTCTACTATCCACTGGAATTTTGCCACTTGTATATTTTATGGTTAATAGGTATCACATTATTTTGTTTCATTATTGACCTGTTTGAGGTTCCTCTTTCATCTGCAAATTGTTCACATTGTAGGTATACTATGCACGTTTTTGTTAATGTTGTCACTGTATCCTTGTATTTCTTACCCTACATGTAAACGGGTATTAATTAATAAAATGTTAAAAGAATTGAGCAAACCAAAAACTACGAGCTTTAGCGTTGTTACAATGGCGTGTTTTTTTTACGCTACACAAACAAGAGGAAAATTTGTAATTAACCTTCGGCTTGTGAATTATGCTACAGGAAATATGTATTTTTTGGCGGGGAAATATACGGTTTCTTTTAGTCACCACTGTAGCAGAACAAGCTTAATTATAACACTGGATGTTAATTGTTGCAAAAGAATTGAGCGACCAAACAAACTATCGAGCTTTTGTAGCGTGTTACAATGGCCCTGTTTTTTACGCCTACACTATCAAGAGGGAAAATTGTAATTAACCTTCGCTTGTAAATTATCTACAGAAAAAAGTATTTTTTGGGGGTGAAAAAAGAGGTTTTTTTTTAGTCACCACAACACAGAAAAATGTTTAAATTAACCCCTGGATGAAATTGCGCAAAAAATTGGCAACCAAAAACTCTTTTTTTTTTTTGTAGCGTGTTACAAGGGGGTTTTTTTACGCTACCCAACAAAGGAAAACTTTAAATTTTAAACCTCGCTTTGAATTAATGCTACAGGAAAAATTATTTTTTGGCGTGAAATAAAGGGTTTCTTTTAGTCCCCAAAACAGAAACAACGCTTAATTAACCCTGGATTAAATTTGCGCAAAAGAAATTGAGAACCCAAAAAATAAGGGAAATTTGTATTGAAAAAACCTGTTTTTTTAAATGAATACAACAGAACGGGTTTAGATACCCTTGGATATTCAATTCGTGAGCAATAGCATTAAAATGTAAAGAGCTGCCGGGAAAACCACACGGGACTTCAGATCCAATACCCCACAAAACAGAAATAGAACTTAAGGAACACCCCTTGAACAAGCTGAGAAACCCCCCAAAAATCCGTTTAAAAATGGTTCTTTATATCACTATCATAAGCAGCCGTGGCACAGCTTCCCTTTTTAACAGTGAGACGGTATGGCTCCAGCTCCCCCCCGGGACAAATAAAAGGCGGTGCGTCACGAATCCCCCGGCTCTGTTTGGGCTTCATCTCCCCCAAATGTCAATGCAGGTTTTTACCCTTTTTTTCCTCCCAGAGTTTTTTTTGCCCCCCATGGAACCCCGCCAGGTGCCTCGCAGCCATTTTATTTTCAATCAAAAGCACATTTCGTTCACGCGAAGTACCCCAAAGTTCGACCGTTCCAAACCAAAGTTTTCCTGAAATTTCTAAACAAATTTCCCACTTGGGCCCATCCTAATTTGACATAAGGTCCTCTTCTGGTGTTGATTACTACCAGACTCCTAACCATCGCGAATAGGAAGATTTTTTTTAGCTTTTTATCTACCTGGATCAGTTCTCCACACCCTTTGATGCTTCTGTTATTAATTTTTGGGCATTTTGTCCCAACAATTTTTCTCATTAACCACTAAAATAGAATATGAGGTCAAATAAGACACCATGAAATCTATAGCAAACCAATTTGGCCACTTCTATTGCATCTACACCCTTGGTGGCAGAGAGTAGCAGTGGATATTATCAACAATCCTATCAGAAGCATTTGGTCAGTGATATGCAGAACACTAGCTTGATCCTTTTTTTTACTATTAGTATACAATATTATTATTTATTTCCTTTTTATAGCCTACAAGCATAGCCTTAGAGCCCTTTAACATGGGCCAAGCATCGTTGTAAACGATGACGTTATGTTTGGTGCTAATGTAAAAGACCTTTACAAAGCCTGATACATTCTGCATGGCAAAGGAACAATCGTTCATGCAATTATGTGTACTTAAAAAAGTTTGCTATTTTATCAAGTCGCTGAAAAAAAAATTTTTAGCTAATCAAGGGAAATTGTTTTATTTGCTGATCAGATAACCGAATATTCTTCTGACCATTTGTTCCTTATCATCAGCCTATGTGAAGGACCTTTATAATATTTATGGGTATTCATTTTCTCCCTTTGCAATATTCTTCTAAAAATATTCCCTATTGTTACTTTTAGAATCAGTTTTTAATTGCTCTATGGATAATAAAACATTTACCCATATTTTCTAGAGAAGGAATGTACTGTACAAATCTTTCCACTTTGTTTTAGTTACGACAAGATGGACTTACTGTAGTAGCTACCAAAACAAAGATCTGAATTGCGTTGCAGAACTGTATTGCAAAACAAGTACCCACTATGAATTAATAGCATTTACTATGTTCATGAATCATACATAGTGTATATAACACAGGTGGGGTAGGGATCCGTGACCCCTGCAATGATGGTATAAGCTAACAGGATCGAATCTAAGGGTTGCTGGGTTTTCCCCCAAAGCGGTTGGACTTGCTGTACTAAACGAACCCCCAGGTCGCTACCTCTGGCGCAACTTGCCTGCAGTAGCGGCTGAGGTGAGACGAGGTATAGAATTGTTAGGTTGGCTCATAGTCGGGGACAGGCAGGAACATCAGGACAGGCGGCAAAGGTTTGTGGTCGGGAAATGTAGCAGTGACAGGAACATGGTAGAACAACAATACAACCTGGAACATTTTCTCTAAGGCTTAGACCACTGTAGATCTGACAGGGAAGTGAGGAGGGCCCAGAATAAAAGGGGCGGCCGGCAATTAGACAATTACCGGCACGCTGGCCCTTTAAATATCAGGAGCCCTTTGTGTGCCCCCTAGGGGTGGGGTGCATGCACTGGGTGGGATAAGCCAGATGAGGAAAAAAGGGATAGGGGAGTACCCCCGGTAGAACAGCACGGCCGCAGCCCCCCCGTATGCGTCCCCCACGGTGGCGGGGGGAAGGGGCAGGGTGTCTGTAACCTGAAAAGTGGCCCCGGGGCTTTCCATAACAGTACCCCCCCTTAAGCCTTCCCCTTTTTGTAGATAGAAGAAACCTCCAAACTAGATCCCGATCTAAGATATTAGCCTCCGGCTCCCAGGACCTTTCTTCAGGCTCAAACCACTTCCAGTCGACAAGGAAGAAACTTTTTCCCCTGATGTTTTTCATGGTCAGGATCTCCTTCACTTCAAAGATATCAGCCTAGTCCGCAACAGGAGGAAGACATCCTCCCGGGAAAACCGGTTGAGGACCAGAGGTTTGAGGAGGGAGATATGGAAGGAGTTCAGAATACGGAGAGAGACGGAGGCAGAAAGCTTGCAAGCCGCAGGGTTAATTCATCGAAGGACCTTGAAAGGACCCAGGAACCGGGGACCTAACTTGTAGCTGTGGATCTTTAAGTGCACATACTTGACGGACAACCAAACCTTGTCTTCTGGAGAGAAGGTCAGGGGAGTTCTCCTCTTCTTGTCAGAGTTTTCATATGGGAAGAAGCCTGTAGTATGGACCATCGAGTTTCTTGCCAGATGGCCATGATGTCCCGTACTTGGTCATCTACAGCAGGGACTTCAGAGGAAACAGGCAAAGGGAGGAGGGGCGATGGTGGTGGCCATAGACAATAAAGAACAGGAAGGCTCTGGCTGCATAAGAGTCCCAGTGGTTCTATGAAAATTCTGCCCAAGGTAGCAAGTTGGACCAGTTGTCCCATCGCCCATCATGCAGAAACAAAGTGGCGTGGATAGTCTCCCAGAATTTGGTTTACCCTTTCCACTTGGCTGTTGGTTTGAGGGTGGTAAGCCGAAGAAAAGTCCAGCTTAACTTGAAAACAAGAGCACTGAGCATGCCAGAATTTGGAGACGAATTGGACCTCTCTATGCAAAACGATATAAGGGTAGACCATGCAGGTGAAAGATGTGCTGGAAGAAGTGATTCACCAGCTGATGAGCAGAGGGGAGCCTGGGAAGGAGCACAAAGGGAGACATTTTCGAAAACTGGTCCGTAACCACTCAAATGACGGTATTATTCGAGGAGGGTGGAAGGTCACTGATAAAATCCATATGGAATGTTGGCTTAAGCAGTTTTGATCAAAAATGTGAACTAAGAACCTCCAAAATTTTTCTTGTATTTTAAGCAGCAAAAATGCCTTTCCAAAAATTCCTATGTCCTTTTTGATAGTTTTTTAGTACTAGTAGTGTGCTGCTGATATTGGATTGTGTTTGTTTGTTACTGCCACACCAATGTGCACCTATGCTAATTTTTTTCAAAAACTTTTTTTTGGGTGTGCAGACTAAATACTGTTTTCTAGACTGTTTTTATGGGGAGTGGCTGTCCCCTCTTTGGTTTTCTTGCACTCTACCAACCTGACCAGACTATTAAATCAATGCAGAGTGACTTGTAGCTGGAGTCTTCTCTACCTACAGTATGGAGGTCTGAACAGGCACCAAGAGAGGTATCCATAGAGTAGGTTCCCACCTGTATTGAGGTCATCTTGCTGATTGGCAGGTGGGATTAAGAAGTTTTGATCAAAAATGTGAACTAAGAACCTCAAACATTTTTCATGTATTGTAAGTAGCAAAAATGCCTTTCCAAAAATTCCTTTGTCCTTTTTGATAGTTTTTTAGTGCTAGTAGTGTGCTGCTGATATTGGATTCTGAGTGATAAAATCCATGGCTATGTGTGTTCATGGGTATTCTGGAACAGGCAAAGGCTGCAAGAGGCCTGCAGGTTTGAGACTTGGAGTCTTGTCACAGGCATACGTGGTACAGGAAAGAACAAAATCCTTGACATCACAGTCCAGGTTAGGCCAACAGCAGTGCCAAGAGATAAGTAAACAAGATTTTTGTACTCAGGGGTGCCCGGCAAATAAAGAACAATGTCCCCACTTCAAGACTTTCTTCCTGAGGCGAGGAGGCACAAACGGGAACACGGTGGAGGTCAATGGTGGTGGCTGTAACCAACCGTTCTGGGGGAACAAAATGCTAAAGGAGTAGATTAAAGACTAGCAACGTTAGAGGCCCGTGAGAGAGCCTTGATATTCTTGGTCACAGGCCGGAAGTGAATCAGAAAGACAAACCTGGAGAAAAAGAGGAACCATATGGCTTACAGGAGGTTCAATCGTTGCGCTGTCTGCAGGTAGAGGGGATTTTTGTGGTCAGGATGACAGGTATTGACAGGATGGTGTACCGCTTCAAGAGATGGTGCCATTCCTCCAAAGCCAATTTTATGGCCAGTAAATCACGATCTCCTAACATGTAGTTCCTCTCGGGGAGAACGTCTTGGAGAAGAAGCCGCAGGTAAAAGCTTTGCCCTTGGTGGACTTCTGAGTGAGGACAGCACCAGCACCCTTAGACGAGGCATCAACTTTGAGGAAGAATGGTTTCTCTGGGTCGGGTCTAAATAGGATAGGTGCAGAAGCAAATGCTGACTTCAAACTGGAGAATGCCTCTTCTGCTTCTGGTGGTCAGGACTTGTGATTACCGTTCTTCTTGGTAAGCACCACCATTGGTGCCACAACCGTAGAGAAGTGCGGAATAAACTGCCGGTAATAATTGGCGAATCCTAAAAAGCGCTGGATGGCCTGTAGGCTGACCGGTTGTGGCCATTGTGGGACAGAAGACAACTTCTGCGGGTCCATCAGAAGTCCTTTGTTGGAGACTATGTAGCTCAGGAACAGCAGACAGGACTGTTCGAAAATGCATGTCTCGAGTTTGGCATAAAGTCGATTACTCTGTAGGCATCTCAGAACCTGGTGCACGTGGGTACGATGAATCTTCAGACTAGGAGAAAAGATCAGCATGTTGTCCAGATACATGACAACACATGAATACAGAAGATGTCGTTGACAAATTCCTAGAAGATGGCTGGGGCATTACGGAGACGAAACAATATCACCAAGTACTCAAAATGTCCATCACATGTATTGAAGGTGGTCTTCCATTCGTCATCTTCTAGAATTCGGATCAAATTGTAGGCTCTGTGCAGGTCGAGTTTAGTGAAGATTCTTGCTCCACGCAGGCAGTCAAATAGTTCAGATATCAGAGGCAAAGGATACCGATTCTTCACCATGATTTTATTGAGACCCCGATAGTCGATACAGGGGCGAAGGGATCCATCCTTTTTCTCCACAAAAAATAACTGTGGATTTGTGGATGAATCCTTTCTGGAGATTTTCTTTAATATAGGCTGACATGGCCTGAGTCTCGGGCACAGACGAAGGGTAGATTCTGCCACGAGGAGTAGTGCCATGCAGCAGGTCATTGTTACAATCATAGGCACTGTGAAGCGGAAGGGTCTTTGCCTGTGTCTCACAAAATTCGTCTGCATAGCCCTGATACGAGGAATGCAGCCTTAGTAGATGGATGGATGATGTCAGAGGAGAAGTGGAGTGCACCGGATGTGGCACCGCAAAAACACCAGGTATGACAGGCTTGTCCCCAATGTGTGACTTCACCTGTATGTCAATTAGGCACCGGAGCGTGACACTGTATCCAAAGAAGACCGAGAAGTATGGTGGAGGAGCAGCGGGGTAGAACTCTACTTTCTCTTTGTGCAACACCCCCACTTGGAGACTAAGAGGTTCAGAACTGAATTGTATAGAGTCTTTTAAGCATTCTCCATTGATAGAAGAGATAATCAGAGGTTTGACAAGCCGAACCACCGGGAGACTATACTTATGAACCAATGAGGCTTTAATGAAGTTCCCGGAGGAACCAGAATCCAAAAAGGCGGAGGACTGGAACATGACACCAGCAGGGGAGTAGAGCTGGACTGGTATAAAAAGACGTAGAGAGGAAGTTTTCACACCTAGGGACGCATGCGTCATTCCAAGACAATTCCGAGGCCAGAGTGCTGAACTGGACAGTGTAGTCTCTGACAGAGAAGTCACCTTGGCGTAGGTTTCAGGAGAGCTGTTTTGGCTGAGGACGCATGGGCAGGTTCCTCGAAAACACCACGGAATTCAGCTAGGAAGGCTGTCACTGGATCATCCCTATTTCAGAAGGGATTGGCCCGGCCAGGACTTTCCCAGAGAGAAGGATGATCACAAACGCCACCTTGGACCATTTAGTAGGGAACTGGTTGGCCATCAGTTCCTCATGCATGGAGTATTGGGTAATGAACCCCCTGCAGAGCTTATGGTCCCCATCAAATTCGGCGGTAATGACAACCTTAGCTTCAGGCCGACAGACAGCACTGGAACCACAGGCACAGAGGAGGCTGCCCGAGTAGACTGTGACTGCTGCTGGGTGGAGAGTAGCTGCTGCTTAGCTGCTGCGCCGTTGTGGCCCAACAATCTCAGCAGATTGTTGGGCCACAACGGTGGTGAGGTCCACAACACTTTGGCAGGATCCATGGTCGGATCTAATTTTAATGGCTGGAGAAGTGAATCTACTGTACCATTGCAGGTGAAGGTATAAGAGACACCAGGGAGCGGAGTCTAAGGTTTTCACCAGAGCCCGCCGCAAAGTGAGTTGGATTTGCTGTGGCAAGTGAACCCCCAGGTCGCTAACCCTGGCATGACTTGCCTGCACTGGTGACCGAGGTGAGGTGAGGTACAGAATCATCAGGCTTGCTCATGGTCGGGGACAGGCAGGAAGGTCAGGATGGGCAGCAAAGGTTTGTGGTTGGGAAACGTAGCAAAAGAAATGGAACACGGTAGAACAATAATACAATCTGGAATGCTTTATCTAAGGCTTAGATCACTGTAGGTCTGGCAGGGAAGTGAGGAAGGAGCCCAGAATATCTAGGGTCAGTGGCCAGCAATTAGCCGACTACCGGCGCACTAGCCCTTTAAATCTCAAAGAGCCGGAGCACATGCACTCTATAGAGCGGGGCTGCACACTGGATGGAAGAGGAGCTCGGACGAGCAGGAGCGTGGCTAGGTGAGTACCTGCCGGCAGAACGAGCGTGCCTGCTGCCAGACATGTCCCCAGCAGTGTGAGGGGAGAGAGGACACTGGAGCACCCGGAGCCCAACATGTGTGCTGCGGCGTTGCCCGTCACAATAACGATGTTTACATAAAGTGTGTAAGATAAATGTTTGGTTGGAAAAATATTTCATTGCTAGTATTGCATAAATATGTGTAATCCATTCATCCATGTTCACCATTGCTGCCTCCTGCCTGAGTTTATTGGAATTCTGCACACAATTCCTTTGTCCTCGTTCTCTGCAAAATGTTCTCATGCTAAAAATATCTCATCATGTCCATTGTTATCATTTGACCGTAAATCTATGAAAACGTATTCACCAGAAGTTAGCGAAAATACCAGCAGACACACACACATGCAAGACGCCTCTGCTGCTTTCCCAGAGTTTGGTAACTCTGTACTTTACAGATAAAGTAATCATGAAACCTTTTTCTTCCTATGTGCCCCTTTCCTGCCTTTCGATTTCAGGTGCCAGCTTTCTAGTAAGTATTTCAATGGGTGCTGCCTTTCACACCATCTCTGATAACTTTGTCTGCAGCCAAAGGTTGTTAAATAGGCTGTATGAAACTTGTTTACGTCCTGCTGCCAGCAAGGAGTTAGTGTTTAACAATGGAAAAGAAGGCACACACGTTTGTACTAGTGCAAATGAGCTACAAATATATCAAAAGCCAACATTTCAAGGGGAAAATGTGAATGTTAAACCAGAGAGTACTAAAAGTTCATATCTAAGGAGACTGTGAGGGAAATTGCTAAATTGTGTAATAGAATGTCATACTAATCAAATATTTGAAATAGGAAAATTAATATTCTTAGCCACAGGCTTGCACAAAGGCTCCCCATAAATAAGCAGATCACAGGAAGTCCTACTGCTAGCAAACTTGCAATTAGATATAACTTGGGGTAGAACTCAGCACAAATTTTTTCATTTCTCCTGAGTCCCCACCAAAAAAAATTAAAAATTTAAAAGGGGGTGTTCCATAAGGCACTCCCAATACAGTTTTGTCTCATACCTAACAAAAGGAAACCCCATGTTACAGTTTAAAAGGAGGGGTTGGTGCTTGAGATGTCCTCCTCATTAATTTTAAAGGGTGTTCTGAATACAGCTCAGCCCACTCACGTGGCTATATTCATAACTCCCACAGACATGAATGGGGAGCATGGCTGCAAGCACTGCATTCCTCATTCTTTAACACAGTGACCTTGTAGCTAGCTATGAGCTGACTTGTATTGTAAAAGTGCCTTCATGGAAACACCCCTTTAAGCATAGCAATGTGCTCATTGGTATGAGTATACTATCTATGTAATGCATGTTGTGCCCAATTGTCTAGAGTGAAAGATACTCTTTGAAGCCACATTGTTCTCTAATACTATAGATGAGGGTCCTAAACAAAAAAAACTATCTTTCTATATTGTTTCTTAACAGAACAAAGAAGGGGTAAATCAGCATTCTTCCCTACTATGGTAGAAGAAGGCTGTCCCCGAAAGGGGCTCCCCAGCACTTTTTTTTGGAGGGGGGGGGGGGGGGCCACGTAATGGGGTAACTTATATCCCCCTCGAGCTCACCTCCACCAGGTAGCAAATCAACCCATAAACCCAACCCAAGACAGTCCGGGCCCCCCAAAAAATTATCCGCTGCCACCACCTTCCCTTCAATAATAAAAAAAAAAAAAAAGGGCTCACCCGGAAGGTTCTGAGTCCTCACCGTTTTCAAAAAACACGTAAAAATGCTCACAGGTCAACTCACTGCTTTTCTCAGTAGTTCCCAAAAGGGAAAAAAAAAACAATCCTTCAAAAAAATTGGGCCCGGCCCAAACAACAAGATTAAAAAAATTACTGATACCTTTAATAAAAAAAATGATTTCAGTGTTTTCATAAAAAAAATATGAAAATAAAAAAAAATGACACACATACAATACATTTTAAAAAAAAAAAGGGGGGAAAAAAAGGGAAAAAAATTACACTTACAAGATGTTCCACGTCCGGGGTAGGAGAAAATTAGACACGGGCTCACTTTAAAAAAGAAGGCCCCCAGGGCCCAAAGACAAAAAGAAAATAAAGGGGGGCGGGGCCCCAATTTATTCCCCAGTTAGGCTGTCTCATCTGTTTGGGCTTGAAAAAAAGAAAGTAGGGGGGTTTTTACAAAATTTTTTCTGGGGGGGGGCTTTTGGTTTTTTTGTTCCACAAGGGGCACTAAAGGGACTGCCCCCTCTGGGCAGAAAAAAGAAAACCCTTTTTTTCTCTCTCTGGGGGGAAAGGGATTTTGTTTTTTTTGAAAGTTTGAAAATAGGTTTAAATTCAGTTTCCTCCCTTGTCCCTAATAAGGAAACGGGCGGCCATAAAGCCTTTTTTTACCAAGGGCCCAAAAAACTTTCTCTCTCCTGAAAAAAGGGGGGAAGGAATTTCCCCCTTTTAACTGCAGGTTTAGTTTTATTTATAATACATTAATTTTCAATACTTGTACATAACACCCCCCCCTTTTTGGAGCGAGCGGGGGGGTTTGGGGCTCACCTCCACCCCCTGACCCGGGCCTTGTACTCCCCAGGGAGAGAGCCCCCTCGGCCCAAAACCAACTCCATGCCCTTCTGTATCTAAACCCAAATCGGGAATGGGGGGTTGGAGGCCCTCCCGGGGGGGCACACATCCACGTACTTGGGGGGACCCCCATCACCCCCTATAGGGGGGTTCTAAAATTCTTACCCACCTCAGCCCCCGGGGGTTTAACCCTTCACAGATTACCCCGGGTTTTTTGGGCCCTTTGGGGCTCAAAAGTTTGGGAGCGACCGCCAATACACCCCTGGCTCGGATACACCTACAGGGCAGGTGGGAGCATCCTTTTAGGGGTTGGATCCCTTCTATTATGTATGACAGTTTGGGCCCTCTCATTGGATTCGGGCACCCCCCCTGAGCTGTTGGTACTAAAAAAACCCAAACCCGGAAGGGCCCCTCCCCCATTTTTCCATCGGGGACACACCCTAAAGGCTTAGATCCCATTATGATTGTCCACAACAGTTTGAGAACACCCTCATTTTTGGGAAAACATAACTAGTGTCCAGGGGGGGGCAGTCTGAGATACCCCTCCCGGGGGGGAAAAATCATGATTTTCCACAGAAAGCCCAAAGGGGCATGCTGGCAAGCTTAGATACGGGGCACCCAGCTTTAAACAGGCTGAAAATTAGGTTATAAATGTCCATAAAAAAGTTCTGGGGATTTAACGGGGGGTGGGAAAAACATCAAACACAATAAAAAGTCAGTTTCTCCTCGGGTGTGGAGGGTCCTTGATGGAGGGGGGTTGCTATCAGGTTGCAAAATCACTTGCAGGGGGGGGAGTCGAATCAGTTGGGCTTCTGTGCTGGCCACAGGGGGGCCCCTTCCCTCAGCAGGAGGGGGGCTAGGGGGGGGGCTGCAGACTTTTCCACCGCATTGTGATCTCAGCAGGCATTGCACCTTGGGCTGGTCACCCCGACACAAAAAAATGAGGATCGCAGGAAATTTTGACTAGGGGTTTTAAAGGGGGGAAATATGGGGACAGTCCTTTCCCACATTACGCATATCATAGCAAAAATTCAAAAAAGCACATCCGCTTTTATATTTCCCTTTCCCATCTGGGCATTTTTCCCGAAGCATGGTAAGTCCTGTGGGGGGAATCTTAAATGGGGGTTTGCTGGGGTTGTTTTGGGGGGGGGGGAACCCGGGACGTAATTACTGTACTTTTCCCCCAAGATCTGTACCCAGTAAAAATGGAATAGGGGATAGTGGAAAAACCCACCCACTTCTTAAATTCCTGGGCCCGCCCCCCCCAGCCCGGGGATACACACGAGCCGGGGGTTAGAGGCGGACCCCGCCAAATCCGGTCAGGGTCAGGGCCTTTCCCCCGGGAAAATAATACTTCGAGCATCCCCCATCCTGGACGCACCCCAGTCCCCCCTTTTGCCCCTGCCCTTTAAAAAGCCTAGGGCGACTCTTTCTCCCCAGGGTAAAAGGGTTGAAGGTTATGCCTTCTCCTTCCTGCAGTCCCATTTAAAAGGGTGATGGAGGGGCCTGCTACAGGGGGGGGGTGTGGGCATTTGGGGGGGCCCCCCGCTTGTCTGGGGCAAGTGGCACTAACTTCCCCACTTGGGTTTCAGAAAAAAAACACCTGGGGAAAGTCCATCAAAGGGGGTGTGAAACCCCGGGGGCCCGGGGGAGTACTAGGGGGGGGTCCCAAAAAAAGGGGGGGCCCCATGGGGAGGGGCAGGGATTTCCCCCGCGGCTTACCTCTCCTCCAGGGGGGCTTTCCCGGGGGTCTCCGGGTTTTTGGCAACCTATTGGGAAAATAGGAGTCTGCCAGGTCCGGGCCCCTCTTTTGGGTGTTTGGGGTTCCCGTCCAGACAAACTGACGAACCCTCGGCAGGACAGATATGGAGGAGCTTTCCTTGATCATCCGATTTTAAAAGGTCGTCAAAGCTTGGGGAAAAAATAGCCTTCCACCCACTGCTTGCAGGGGTTAAATTAACCCCTTTCCACATCGGGGAGCTGTCAGTGGGACCTTTTTTGTAGACCCGAAATTTTCCCGCATTTCACCCCGGGGTGAGGTTTATAAATTTTGACCAGACCCCTTTATGGCGTCATAGTCCCCATCTTGCTCTGGAGGAGGTCCGAAAAAACCTCCCAAGGGTTTTCCTCTTTAAATCCTGGGGTCAGATATCGTGCCCACCCTCTTTGGGAAAATGATATTTCCTACAAGTCTTTTTAAATCCTCGTAGGAACACATTTCCCAAAACCCCCTTCTTTTCCATCACGGAAAGTGTTCCAGTCGGGGGGTTTTAAAGGGTTGTATCCTGGGCCCGAGGGCCTTTGGGAAAGCCTCACCCCTTTTTAATCGTGCCAGGGTGTAGCTTGAGGCCCTTTCCCGCTTGACGCCGGCCGCCTCTCTCGGGCTGCTTGACGCCTCCGCCTCTCTCGCTGCTTGACGCTCGGCCGCCCCCGCCTCTTTTTGCTGCTTGAAGCTCAGCTTGACGTCAGCCGCCCCTCTCGCGCTTGACGCTCGGGCCCCCGCCCCCTCTTTCGCTGCTTACCCCTCACTTGACGCTCAGCCGCCTCTCGCTCTGCCCCGTTGGAATTGCAGGGTAAGCTGGGGGGGCACACTAAGGGGCACAAACGGGGGAGTTGCTGCAAAGGGTATGCCCAAACCAAGGGCCCTGCCTTTCCCCGAGAGCTGCCCCCTGCGGGGGTCCTCAGGGGAAAAATTTCTTTAGGCCATACTCCTCCCCTTGGGCCTGTTTGGTTTTCAAAATTTCCCCTCTTTTGACCCGCGTCCAGCTGGCGATCGTGCTCCACGGGGGTTTTCCCGGATCACTGGGCCTTAGTTTTCCAACGTAATTTAAAATTTTTTTTCTCCTCACATAGCTGACAGATTTCTTTACTTTTTTTCTTTTAAAGGGCTGCCCCCTTTCCCCAAAGCACCCCTTTTCCAAAAAAAAATAGAAAAAGGGAAAAAAAGGGAGGGGGAAAATTAATTTTATGTGTGTAACAAAAGTAAGGGACTGGTTTAAATTTTGTAAAGACTGGTGTAATTTCACAAAAGATACAACCATCTTTTAGTGCAGGGGAAAAAAATTGCTTAAAACCCAAACACTAAAGTTGCAATAAAATAAAAAAAATCCCACCGCTTTCCACCAATTTGGGCCCCGTACGCCTCACCCGCACGTGAAAGGGGGGCCCCCGGAATTTTTGGAAACTTATAAACCCCCAAACGAGCTCCCCCCTCACTCAGGTAGCAAATCAACAAAAAACGTACCCCCAAAACAGTCCAAACACCCCCAAAAATTTTCCTTGCCCCCCACCTTTCCCTTCAATAATAAAAAAAAAAAAAAAAAGGGCTCAGCCCCGGGGGTATCGATCCTCACCGATTTTTAAAAACACGTAAAAATGCTAAAGGTCAAAATCACTCTCTCTCCCGTAGTTACCAAAGGAAAAAAAAAAATCCTTCAAGAAAATTGGGGCCCGGGAACAACCCAAAAGTTAACGAATTACTGATACCTTTAATATAAAAATGGGTTTTTAGTGCTTGCATAGACAAAAATATGATAAAAAAAAAAAATGACACACATACAAAACAGTTTTTTAAAAAAAAAAAGGGGGAAAAATGGAAAAAATTTACATTACCCAAATGTTTTCCCCGTCCCGGGGGAAGGAGAAAAATTTGACACAGCCACTTTTTAAAAAAAAGGGCCCCAAAACTATGGGCAAGAATAAAGGGGGGGTGGGGCCCTTTTTACCCAGTCAGGTTTCCCCTCTGATTGGCTTGAATTTTGAAATATTGGGGTTTTCAGGGAAATTTTTTTGGGGGGGGCTATGGGAATTTTTTTCCCCAAGGGGGCACCACGGGCTGCCCTTCTGGGGAGACAAAGGAAACCTTTTTTTTTCTCTCTGGCGGGAAAGATTGTTTAAATTTTCAAGCTGTTAAAAAAAGGCTTATCAGATCTGCTTTTTCCCTAGTACAGGAAAAAAGGGCGCCATAAATGCCTTTTTTTAGCAGATGGCCAAAAAATTTTTTCTCCTGAAAAAAATTTGGGGGAAAAGGGGAATTTCACCATTTAACTGCAGGATTTAAATATTTAGTTAAATCATTGAATTTTTAATACTTTTACATAACAAAGGGGCCCTGATAATTAAACAAATTAAAAATTAATAAATCTACTGCGGGTGCTTATTCTACCTCCCCTAACTGAGGAAATAATGAATCATTTTTCTTCACATCCCTAGAAGTTAAATGTGAAGTTTCTTACTAAATTTTTTATTTCCAGAATCCCTTTCCACTTGAGCTAGGAGGGCACAGTGACTTAAAAGGGACTCTTTACCCCCAATCCTTGTTTATGCCACAACTGCTGCATACAGAGGGGTAACTATTTACGTCAATAGGAGTTCCTACTGTAGCTGAGCATACTTACCTACAGCGGTTCTGCTATGATGGATGGGGAGATGGCCATGCTTGTGCAACTTTTCCCCATTCATCTTTATAGCAGCTCCGAATATAGCCAAGCACACTAACTTGGCTATGTTTGGAACTGCCATAGAAAACAATGGGGAGAACTATGCAAGCTTGACCATCTCCCTATCCCTGAGGTTGGCTCATAGTGAGCTATGAACCATTTTCCAGAAGGGATTTTGCATCATGACAAAACCCCTTTAACTGTACTTGTGACTCCAATAAGGGACATAACTGGCGGGCTGGTAACCTGAACCTAACTTACTAAACAGAGGCTGCATAACATACCTACTTTAAAAAGGTATCTCTGTTGGGTGTTGGGTGAAGAGAATTCTCAGGTGGGACACATGGATATGCCATAAATGTCCAAGACAGGAAAATCCCTTTGCAGAGCTCTCATGGAATATACCATCAAAAATTAATTCATCTTCCTCCTGTTGCAGACAAGGAGCCTATTTGGTATCCATCTTCACAAATTCAAGATTTAGACCCTTTTGTATAGAAGATTGTTGTTGTTCTAGAGTTGATATAGTAGTCCATCAAACAATGCTGTTTTAAATTCAAGATTTAATCAGTCATATTTGCAGGGTTCTAAGGACACTAACCTATGATATAAGCCTTCAACAACCCAGAGTGGGAACAAGACTAGCTCAGTTTTCTTCTTTCTGGTAACAAACTATCTCAGAAGAAAAAAACACAATAGAAACTTATGCTTTATTTAAATGTTTTACAAAAGAAATACTTCCCATACAGCCCTTCTGGCTAAAAGTGATTCATATAATCCATAAGATTACTGGGATAAAACTGCAAAATTGCCCCTCCACTATCCTTCTCTTCAATATCTTCCTGCCTACAAAACTTTTCTCCTTACTTTTCTGCAAAACTGGTCATCCCTCGGCTATGGCTCTCTACAGTGAGCCCATCCATTACAGACTGGATAAAGGAAATACATGTGCTGCAGAGACTAGAAGAGTTTTGGACGGACTCGCCTACTCAGTATAGCAAATACCTTTCCACCTGGGAGGATTGGATTTCCTTCTGTAACACGGATTTGTACTGTTACTGCACATGAGATGACACTGTCTCACCTTTGGTTGGCCTGCATGCACCTTATACTATGGTACAGAATTGACATTTCCATTAGAGTAGGTCACTGAGCCGTCTGAGTTGTTGGTTTTGTTTTTGTTTATTAATATTCTCTAGTTCTTTATTTCTGAGTCCCTTACTAACACCAATTTATGAGGCTGTACTCTTGTTGTCCATGTATGCCAACGATGTAACACTCTGGATGTGTGAAATGGACATTCCCCATTGGGGAGTTTGTTGACCATCTTCCCTCAGGACATTATAGTCTGGTTTAGGGATGTGGTTGCTCTCTCTCCACTCTGGGCAATCTCCGTTGCTAATAATTCTCTGGTTCATAAGCACTACAAAATCGGTGTTCATTGTTTAGATTTACGATACAACCATCCATGGATAGTACAAAATTCGTATCGCATCATTTACTGGCTATACTGCGAATCTGGATGTTTTGTGAAATTATATGATGTACAACTCTTTCCCTTTTTACTTCTCTGTTAACATTATGTGAGATGTTTAAGTCTGTTCTTTTTCGAATAAAAACTCTTTTTGAGTATGAAAAAAAAAAGAAATACTTAATCAAACAACCCCAAAATCAATAAGCACATAAATACAAAAGACAAGGAAGAGGAGGGTTAGTATCCTCTTTAACTAGACAAAATAGAGGTATGGAAAAATGGTGTTTTTAAAAAAGAAACAACTATCAAAGTTCATGACAGTTTGCCAATGTAATCACCCCTGCTCAACCTAGAACATTTTTTTGGGATCATCTCCTCCATCCTCTTTTTTAGAGGATATGAGGAAAAATCCCTATGGCCTTCAGGATCGCAATAATATCAATTTATCTAATCGATATTGTCGGGTAAAGAGTTAACATTCTTTCTAAGGGCCTCTCATTTGTGCCAACAACTAGGTTTAATCCATTTTTATGGATAAAAGACTTTAATTTATTTGTGCACAAGTTGAAGTGGCACAAATATTTTAAGATAGCAGATGTATAGGAATCAAGGTCCCTAGGTTTTACTGAGGTGGATCTTACAGGTATCAGGATTATATCTGAGCTTCTCGGAAAAAAAAATGAAAGGTTTGACCCCTGTACTAATCTAAGGCCCAAGAGTAGAAGAATGCCACTTAACATGGATTCTCCAGAGATTCACATTTTTCTCAGGTTAGTGACCAAGGATATAGAGAAATTGGCTCTAACTAAAATGAGAGGAATAAAAAGGATCAATCCATAATAATAAAATCTTCTGATAAAGGAGGTAATATTGTTGTACTGGATCATGAACAGTATATTCGGATGTGTCATCGATTACTAGATGACAGAGAATGCTATGTGGTTTTGGTTAATGATCCTAAAACTCCATTTATAGAACAACTGGAAACAATTGTAGTTGAATCTCTGGATAGAGGTGTTATTTCTGATAAAGAATGTAACTATATATTAACTTAGTACCTGACAATACCAACATTTTATGCACTTCCAAAAATTTATAAGGGAGTCAATCCCTTGAAAGGGAGATCTATCATCCAGGATTACACAAAATGCTAGTATCTATGTGGATCACGTTTGAGAAACTTTGTGACTGTTCTTCCCTCATATATTAATGACAAATAAGCTCTATTGCTAAAATTAGAAGGCATTGACCTTGATGACACCACAATTTTGGCATCAATTAATGTACAGAACTTATACAGCTCTATACCACACAATTGTGGTCTGCGGGCAGCACAACATTTCTGCAATATGGGGGGTATGCAGTATAGAGAGCGAGATACCTTCATTATACGGCTGCTTGAATTTATTTTGTGTCATAATTTTTTTTTTGTTCAACTCCAAAATCTACCACCAGCTCAGGGGAACTGCGATGGGGAGCCCGTCTCCTCCCACATACGCTAACATCTACCTGGGCTGGTGAGAGTAAAGGATTGTGTTTAATGAGAAAGATGATTAATGGACATGTAGAGGGTTATTTTGGGGCCTTTTCATAGATGACATATTTGTCCTATGGAATGGCCCCTGGAAGATCTTCTCAGGATTTGTCAGTGAGAATCATATGAGACTTAGTTTCATGTTTGAAACTGATGCTACTAGACTTTCCTTTTTGGATGTTGAGATATTTAAAATGCCAAATGGGACCTTGAGTACCAGAATTTTTAGAAAACCCACATCCACCAATAATCTTGCTTTTGAAAACGCCCTTTGTGAGGAAGAATTCACTTTACTTCATCCCCCATTCTAGTCAGATCACAGATGGGTCCCAGCCTCCCAGGAAAGCTCCATTTACACGTTAATTAGCCCAGCCATGACCCATTGTAAATGCTCTCCATAGGATGTTGGCACAGCAGGATACATGGACACCTCAAAAGAACCCTCACTTCCATTAATTAGCACTGAACAAATGCTGACTCAAAACCCCAAGCTTCAAAGACTTCAATTACTCAATCCTAGCCGACCCGTCTCCGATATTTCATATCGATTCATAGGCGATCCGCTCATAACTGGTCCATGGCGAGTTCATATCGCAAAACATGGAACTCCCCACACACACAGCCACCATTTCCAGGTTTCTGAGGCGCAGGGGGACCGAGATATCCAGAACCGGACCTACGGAGCCCATAAGATAGGCGTGTCTGATATCCGGGCGTCGTGTAGGCCCAGCCGGTTCTGATGGTGCTACCGGCTCGGTTCTGTGCCAATGCCCTGCCGCGTTATGGTCCATTTTTGTGTTTGTATCAGAAACTGCATGACCTGAGTGGGAGGAGTTCTTAGACCGTCCCAGGGGTGTGTGGGGGCGTGAAAGGGGGCTGCCACGTGGGCTGTCCCCTCACAGATATAAGCAGGAGCCCGTGTGGGCTCTGCCGTTGATCCAGGAGGGGGGGTACCTAAGAGCATTTCCAGGAGCATCCATACACAGCAGCCAGGCCACATAAGCCCCCCCATGTGAGCCCAGAACCAAGCCAACCAGAAGGTAACTTGACCCATTTTAACTGCCTTTTGTCTGTAACCCATGCTTGTATGTGCACCTCTGACTTACCTGTATATTATTATCCTTTTGTATATATTTGTCTAGTGTGCCCTCCAAGGCTAATTAAATCTATAAACTTTAATCTGAGTTAGTCTGTCTTGATCATCGGCCTCACACGCCTAGTACTCGGTCTATGATATATAGCTACCCAAGGGTTGGTTCCTGGCCCTGTTATAAGTCGGTAACGGACCGGTCTTATAACTAAACGAGAGAACTGGTGGCAGCCGTTCAGGGTTCTGGACGAGGAAAGTGTTCTCTCGTCCTCCCTTCTTCTCCCTGTGCCCGTGTGGACAGGGGTGAACAGTGGAACCGTATCTGGCTGACCTTGTGCACCCCCTAGGGGGCCGTGCAACGTCGAGATACACCCCAAGTCAGGCCGTCGTCCCTCCAGTGGGCCGGCGGACTAGGCTGTTTTCGTCACACCCTTAAACAGGATCGAATAAAACTTCTTATTCCCAAAAGGATTAATAATAAGGATATAGGAGTAGTGAGGATTATCACTACATATGATGATAGATCGAAAGAAATAAAAGAGATAATTGAGAAGTACTGGGGCATTTTACAATTGGACATGAATTTACAGGATTTCCTCCCAAGAAAACCCCAAATTACATACAGACACGGTAGATCACTCAGGGACAGATTGACACATAGTCATTATACGCACCCAAGAAAGGAAGGTAATTGGCTAGATAGAAGACTTGTTGGTATCTTTAAGTGTGGCGGCAACTGCATAGTTTGTCCATTTATCAAACAGACCAAGTCCTTCAGTGAGATGGATGGGAAAACATATTTCCTGAGGGATTTCTTGAATTGCAAATCAGAAGGACTAGTCTATCTATGTATCTGTGCTTGTTCTTTGTACTATGTGTGCAAAACAGTTCGCCAACTGCATCTCCGTATAGGAGATCACCTGGGTGACGTAAGACACAATAGAGAACCAGCCATAGCTAGGCATGTTTGGGAATGCCATGAGGGTAATCCCACTTGCCTTAGCTTCCTGGTTATTGTACATCCATCACTTAGAAAGGTGACCTCAATACCAGGATTTTGTGTAGGGAGACCAAATGGATTTATAGGCTTAAAGCAGTAAGTCCAAATGGCCTAAATGAATCACTACAATATGGATGTTTTTTGTAGTTTGGTTGCCCAAAAATACTTTCTGGTCCGGTTGATACTATGTCCTAATGGACAGGGGGTGTTTGACTATGATTTTTATTTGTTCTAACCCCACCATGATACGAGTGAAATCTACTATCATATGTAGGTTTTTACTATACCCATTTATCTATGCTATGCTTTTGTATTTATGTGCTTATTGATTTAGGGGTTGTTTGATTAAGTATTTTTTTTTTTAATTTAAATAAAGTATAGATTTTTATTGGATTTTTTTTCTTCTGAGATTTCTTAATACCCTGATTGATGGTTATTGCATAAACAGTGATTTCTCTGGAAACAAACTACCTCAAGCTCGTGGGTTCAGTAAGACTATCCCTTACAACTTCGGTAGACTTTTTGCGACAAGTTTCTTGTCAATCCTGCATATCCTGAGGTTTGCGAGTTGATAAAATTATTTATCTACAAAAGTGCACCAGAAAGAAATCTTTTTCACAAGCAAGGTTCTATTCCAGAGTTTATGTGGTTCCTTAAAGGTAGGTCACTGGCAACTGGTCACTGATCTAATCTTTCTAAGCAAGTTTATGGTCAAAAGGTGATTCAGAATGGGGACCATCAAGTCGATTGTAACCATTTTTCAGTAAAACAACTACCCTCCCTTTAGTGACACAAAGATACTTACTTATATCCACATAGTTAGGTCTTACAGATGTTTCCTCTGATGGACCTTATTTTATAGGGAGTCTGTACTGTAGCCCATTATCAATTCACTTGTTTAGACTTTCCTTAGATACCCAGAATTTTAACTATAACAATGCTGATCAGTTTGTAGTCAACCAAACAGTCACATGCAATAATTATATGAAACGTGTATCATATATCAAACGAGAGACTCACTAGATAATGAAACTGTGGGACAACAAGGCAACTGATGGCAGAGAGATAAATGAGGAAAAACAACATGACTGGCTTCAATCTCAAAGAAAGGCAACTGAAAATGATATTTGACACTGGCTAACTCTCCCTGAATCTTTTCCTAGACCTATCCATAACAATGTCTCTAACACTAGACACCACTCACCCCATTATGCTTCTGAGCCTTTCCCTAACTAAGTCGCCATGCTGCAACTGACATTAATACAAGCAAGATGGTAATAATTCCCAGAGATACCAAGACAGAACTCAGATATAAACAGCATTGTTAACCAAACAAAGGGCAAAACAAAGCAGAATTAGAGATAAGAGGGTAAACAAAGACTCTAGACAATTGGGTATAGAAAGCTTCCCAGATTGCAACATTTATCTACCTGGGACTGAACAGTGCTACTATAACTTAATTAAACAGGACTGGACAGGACTAGAAACACAAGAAATATCGGATTACTGGAAAAAGAATGGTACCAGATTACTATACACAATCTCTCAGAATAGAAAATATCACTAGAATTTTACCAAACAAGACTGGAGTATTCTAGAAACAAATAAAAACACTAGATACAGGACACAAGACAAAACAAAAGCCCCAAATGAAGAGAGCTCTGCTACTAACCTCGCCTCATAAGCAATTACCCAAGCCCCTCTAACAAGCAACGGACGTACAGCATGGTCAGTAGATATGCTAAGAAAATGAACAGTAGCCATGTACCAATCCAAAAAACACACAAAGAGAAAAAGACCAGAAATCCTTTTTGCTTGGAACATTCATGGCCATTCAGGACAATGCCATAATAGTCTCCCAATCTACAAGTTTAGATCTCAGATGGTGGCTTGTGACAGACAAGATCTGCAAAGGAATATTTTCATCTCAGGTCCCTTGGCTTGGCTTCTCATAACAGATACTTAAGGCTAGGAGACCCATGTGAGGAATTATGGAGTAGAACACTCAAGCAGCAGCACCCATAAGCACCAAAATCCAATACAAACATTGAATTCATGAAACATTTAAACTGCATTACTGCCATGGATTTTTTTCATACACACTTTGATCAAATTATGCATGCGCACCTATTGCGTCAAGGCAACCTCAATAGGTGGCTCTCTTTTTCTAAACTTGCATCTCCTTTGGACCAAAGGCCTCATGCATTTAGGGCAACAGACTCTATTGATACTGACTATACAGACCTCAAGGTAGATGGGTAAGGTGCATGGCCAAGTTGTGGGCATCCACTCTTTCAAATGCACTATGCAAAAAACATAAAAGACACTACACCGATTTGTTTTGAGGTCTTTATAGTCAGTGTAAGTCATGCCTGTTGCTCTGAGGTTTATCCAAAAGGAGAGGCAGATTTAGAGATAGAAACCCACCAAATAAGGTTGCCCCAACACAGTAGGTGGAATACACAATGAAATCAAAGTGTGCATCATTTATGAATGTAGTAAAGATTGCAGTAATGGAGTTTAAACGTTCTATAAATTCAATGTTTGTAGAAGTTTTGGTGCCTACTGGGTCACACTTAAGCACCTCTGTCCATTTTTTTCAATGGGACTTTTGAGTAAAGCTGAGTGGTACATTCAACTGTAACTTGGAATTCCCATAAAACAGAATAGAGAGTAATGTTCAAGCACACAGTCCAAGAGATGGAATATACACCTATCATACATTGATGGCATATTTTAATGTTTCAGAAAAAAATATTGTACAATTCAAGAGCGTGTGCCAGAGAGCCAACAGGATCCATAAATCTATGAGAATTGCCTAACAGTCCATTAAAATACGTGCAAATATGTGTTTACTTGAAAATCTGTACAGTTCAATGACTTTTTTTTGTAAATTTAAAGATGTGAGTTGATGATACACAAATGTTTCTTTAGGACCTTCCATTTCCTACAAAGAAAATGAATTTTAAGAATTTCCTACAGCAATTTTATTTCTAATCCTTAGAACCCAGAATTCACTTCAGTAATGGTACAGACTCTTATAATAATGTTATACACAATAGTGAAGAATATTGTAGCAGTTTCCTAATGTTCTTTTATATTTAGATTTGATCATTTCAGAATGGAGTTTTAGATTGGCTAAAAGGTTTACCATTTTTATCATACCATGTATTGAAGCTGTTAAGAGTATCCACTGTTAGTTCTAAAACTATTTCTTTTTCTCTTTTGCAGTGTAAGGTCAGAGTTCATGGCTGTCTTTCAATTCTTTACTTTTATCTTAAATAACTTTGAGTGCTTTTTTACTGGTCATTTTCCGCATGTGTGAAGGTTAAACTGGACGCTGGAATAACGTCTTTGAAATCTTAGTCATCGCTTCTAAGCGATAACTACTGAAAATTTTATCTGATCGGAAGTGGACTCCTTTTAATTATTTAAAAAAAAAACTATGCATGTTTTGGCCACCATTAACAGTGGAGAAGAAAAGGAGATATTCTGTGAGATACAAGAGGAAAGCCACAGAAGGTTTTGAATGAAGTTATCAGAGTTTTCTAGTACAACTGGATTATTCACCAAGCTTCTTATTTTGACATGACAAACAGCCACTGCCTCTCTGGCAAGCTTCACATTTCTGTGTATTACATGGATGGTCATTTACTTTAATCCCCACAATGTGATGCTACATTTAAGCAGGCAGTACTATGGCTCCCCTGCAGTCTGCTAAACACCTCAGTATCTTAGAAGTTGCCTTTGATGAGACAGCCTCTTTACATGTTTGCCTCCTTATGCCCCAGTCATTTACATTGCTGTAGCATATACCTTAGGCTGCTTTCACATAGCGCAGTTTTGGTGCCGTTTTAACTGCGCTCCAATTAAACTGCCTTTATCATCAGCAAGCTTTTTTCACTTACCTGAACTGTTTGGAAAGTGAGTAATCAATTAGTGTGTGCAATCCACAAGACTTCAAACACAGTCATTGATTACTTACTTGAAACACCTTTCTGACCAATTTAGACAACTGAAAGAAGCTTGCTGCTAATAAAGGCGGTTTAACTGGAGCACAGTTAAAACTGCACCAAAATTGCGCTGTGTGAAAGCACCCTTATGCTGCAGTGACCCAAGTTGAAGTCAACTCCAGGTAAAATATGTCCCTGTCCACAATCTCAAGGGCTGTTCTTCCATACTGCTGACATTCACAGGAACTCCCCAACTAGTTCAGTTTGCAGCTGTGTGATTATTAACATTCAATCGATTTTGTTGATAACAGAGAAGTTTATAGAATGCTCTTGACCCTCAAATCTTCTTATACTCTCCTGTCATACTACATTTTTGTAGTGGATAGAAAAAAATACAGTGACAGCAGTCTGTAAAACGTAGAGGATACAATGTATATGGTATAGTGGATACAATTTTGTATGCTACTGTAATCAGGTTTGGGCTACAGGGGAGTAAGGAAATCAATGGTGGGCCCAGGAGTATGTTGGGCTCCTGGGCATTATGGGCCTCTATGCATGGCCGGCTTTGGACTGAGGACAAGACTCACATGTGCAGTATGTGAAGCCATGTACATAAACTGTAGGTTGGACCCCAAAATCAACTCCACTGGTTGGCCCTAGGCTCCCCAGTCTGACACTAACTGTAACAGTAATGAGAAGTCCAATTAAAGGGACCTGTCAGCAAACATTTATGGCCTAGAATAGAGGAAAAGTTATCCTGTGTAATGTAGTATCCTCTGTATCCTGTATAATGTAGTATCCTGTGTGGAGTAGTATAATAGAGCTTTTGTCTTTCATGTGTAGTCTAGTATAGAGGTGTCTTCAGTTCTCCTGTTTGGAACAATATAGAGAATCTATCAGTTCTCCTGTGTGGTGTGATATAGATGAACTATCAGCTCTCCTTTGTGGCATAGTATAGTATATTTATCTGTTATGCTGTTCCTCAGTTATTCTTTGTGGAAATGCATCACTAAAATGGCATCTGAGTGGTAACACTCGCCTTGTCAATAGGGTATGTCTGTGCCATATTTCAATCCAGGAGGAAGTAAAAAGACATGAACCGCACATCGACTTATCATATGTTGTTCTATTGTTTCTCAGCAAAAATGTTTTCAAAAATGAACATGAGGTTCCATATTTTCCAACTCTCCTGGAATGTCTGGGAGACTACCAGAATAAGAGTGCTTATAGCTGACGTATAAATCAATATTAAGGTGAAACAGCACCAGCAAAAAGCGTAGATAGATAGTGCACGTTCTAAGGGCCGAACCAAGTCCAGAGATATACAATGAAGCGAGGACAGCACAAATTAAAAAAAAAGTAGTTGTGTTTATTCCCAGGCAACGTTTCAGCTCTTACCAGAGCCTTTCTCAAGCAATCACACTAAGGTGCACACATGTATATATAGTGAACACAATTTACAAACAGTGATCCATCAAAACATATTCAATTAAGGTACAAAATCATGTGTATATTCAGTAATCAAAATACAGTGTTCTCTCCATCATATATAAATCATCATCATCAGTGTTTACAAGATCATCAAAGTGTACAAGAAAGTGGTTACAGTTACTAATTCTGTGTAAAGTACGTGATCAAACAGGGCTGGAGCAGATGATGTTCGAGTGCTCCAGCCCTGTGGATTAGATGTCTCCCTTTGGCCTGCGATTTGATTTAAGTTTTTCACAAAAATATGTACAGTCTTTCCAAAAGGATATACTTTGGGCTATTATATATTAATATAGCTCTGTCAGAGTACGTGCGCGCCCCATTTTATTGTAATAAGGACCTGTTGCCTGATGGTGATGGGACGGGTTGTCCGTGCTGTCTCCATCTGGGCTCCTATTGGTTCCTGGAGCGGGTAGCTTTTGCTATCCACACTTGGATTGTCCAATTTGGTGGTCCTAATACTAGGGGTTAGGTTATAGACAGTTTACATTATGCCCTATACTGAAATACTTACCTTTTGGTTAGAAGACGCGATCCGCTGCTCGCAGTGGCTTATGTGGCGGTGTTTACTGCTAATGAAAGCGTTCCTTTAGTATCGTAGCAACGGATGACGTATGTTTTCTCTTATGCGCATGCGCGATTCTGAATGCCTTGCGCAGACACAGTGGTGTTTTTGAGACGCTGCAGCAGGCTGAGGTTGATACATCAACGCCATGGATTGGGGAACTCGTGTCTTGTAATGTATCATTTTACTTGATTATTTACACTTGTGTTTGATCACGTACTTTACACAGAATTAGTAACTGTAACCACTTTCTTGTACACTTTGATGATCTTGTAAACACTGATGATGATGATTTATATATGATGGAGAGAAAACTGTATTTTGATTACTGAATATACACATGATTTTGTACCTTAATTGAATATGTTTTGATGGATCACTGTTTGTAAATTGTGTTAACTATATATACATGTGTGCACCTTAGTGTGATTGCTTGAGAAAGGCTCTGGTAAGAGCTGAAATGTTGCCTGGGAATAAACACAACTACTTTTTTTGAATTTGTGCTGTCCTCGCTTCATTGTATAGCTGAAGTATAGTGGCGCCTACTGTGCATGCCGCTATATACAAGGTGTTTTAGAAATAGGCGCTGGTCAACGCATACTTCTAAAGCACTCTGGGCTAACCCCCATTCACTTTAGTTTTCCCTGGCGCATAAGCGCCAGGAAGAATTCACATGTCACTTCTTTTTCCCGGCGCACAGTACATATACACTCAATGAGTGCTATGATTTTACCGTAAATTGTGGGACGCACTTTAAGTGTATTGAAGTGCAATTATGCCCTGAAGTATGGCCTGCAATTACGCCATGTGGACATAATTTAAGAGTAAATTTCCTCAACTTCCATGTGTATAATACATGATCACTTAAATGGGGTGCTTTATTCATAGCATGTTACAGTGTATCCAGATAATTTTTGTTTGGATGAGCAAATTTTTTTGCATGTGCATTTGGAGAAATGACTGTCTCCATCCTAGTCATGCACTCCTCCCACCTGCCTTTTAACCCCTTCCTGACGGGGCCTTTTTTTTTTGTCACGCTAGTTTTTTCTTCCTCTCCTTCCAAGAGTAATAACTTTTTTATATTTCCATCTACATAGACTTACTGTATAAAGGCTTTTATTTTGTGGGATAAGATGCACTTTCTAAGGGTATGTTCACACGATGTACTGCGGCGCGTACAGTAGGAAGGAAGAGACTGGCCAGCTCTGTCGCAGATGGAAGGCCAGTAAGAGGTATTAAGTGGGCCATTTTAGAAAAGTTATCCATGACGACCCAGATTACCGAGCAGCCTGAAGAGACCGGCAGATTGGTAAAAAATTCAAATCAATATGGGATACACTTTTTCTAAGTGTAGAAACTGTCATATGTGGGTTTATAAAACTTACGTGTGGTATGCCTTACACAACATGTCTTTGGCACACTTTTTCATATTGTTGGCACTTTCAAAAGTACCGTTTTTGGTGCAGAATCTGGCAATTTGTGGTGTAAAACTGTTAATACATCTATAGGACATGGCTGCAACAGGTTCTTTGGGTCAAAGCACACCAGAAAAATGGCGGTGCCCATCATACGTGTCGCCCAATTTGCTGTGTGTCTGGTACGGAATGTAAGACATCAGAAGCCCAAGATAATGCATCCACCTTGACATTCTTGGCGGCTGGCTGAAAGTGAAGGCAGAAGTCGAAGCACAAAAAGAACAAGCCTTGATGGGGATTCAGGCGCTGAACTTGATTTTTGGGATCAGTGTAAATCATTACCAGATGCAAAATGCCTTCCAAGGCCAACTTGATGGCTAGCAACTCTTGATCTCTGATAAGGTAGTTTCTCTCAGTAGAAGAGAAGGTCTTTAAGAAGAAGCCATAGGTAACAAATTTGAGCTTGGCTCTGGCCCCAACCAAGGAGGCAGCAACTCGAAATAGAAGGGCTTCTCTGGATCTGTGTGATGGAGCATGATCACTGAGGTGAAAGCAGGCTTTAGATGAGAGAATGTTTCCTCTGCTTTAAGGGTCAATAGTCGAGGATTACTGACCTTCTTGGTTAGCGAGATAATAGGCACTACTAAAGTGGAAAATTGCAGAATGAATTGACTGTAATAATCTGCAAAGCCAATGAACCGCTGGATTGTTTTGAGGCCCAAAGAGCCTAGTCTGTTTAAAATGGAAGTATACTTATCGGGTCCACTTGGAGACATTGGGTGGAGATGATGTATCCCAAGAATGACAAGTTGGGGCATTTGAAAAGACACTTTTCTATTTTAGCATAAAAGTATTTCTTATGGAGGTGGGCCAGGACCTGGCAAGTGTGGACACAATGAGACCGGAGGTCAGGTGAGAACATTACAATGTCATAAGGGTTGATCAGGATGAAATTGTACAGTAAATCTTTAAAAACTTAATTTACAAATTCCTGGAAGACTGCAGGAGCGTTGCAAAATCCGAAGAGCATCACAAGATATTCAGAGTAGCCATCTTGGGTATTAAATGCGGTCTTCCATTTGTTCCCCTATCTGATGCAGATTAGACTATATGGCTCTCGGAGTTCTAATTCAGAGAATACCTTGGCACTTCATATTCTATTGGAGAGCTTCGATATAAGTGGTAGCGAGTAGTGACTGTTTATAGTTATTTTGTTGAGACTCCTGTAGTCAACGCAGGGTTCCAAGGAACCATGTTTTTTCTCGTTGAAGAAGAATCCTGGAGGACAATTTGCATATGAACCCCTTCTCAAGATTTTCCTTGAGGTAGGATGACATGGCTTTCATTTTGGGTCAGAACGCGGGGCACACTCTACTCTGAGGCATAGTACCTGGCTGGGGTTCGATGAGGTAGTCATATGACAATTGAGTAGGCAGTGTCTCTGCCTGTTTCTTGGAGAAGACATCTGTATAGTCCCAGTAGGGCAGAGGGATCCCTGGAAGATCATGAGTAGTAGGCAGAAGGGTCGATGCCCTGACTAGTTGATAAGGACAAGGGACCAAGAGACAAGAGGTAAATCAATGCTGGCTCCAAAGCGTCACCTTGCCAGTTTTCCAATAGCAGGCACATGTGTCTGCCGCAAGGGGAGTTCCAGAAGCAGAATGCTAGAGGAGCCTTGGAGTACAAGGAAGGAGCTCTTCTCTTGTTGCAGTGCATCCATCCGTAGAATGTGGGGTTTCATACGGAACCGAATAGTACATGAGAGGATCTCCCCATTGACAGAGGAGATGGTGAGAGGCTTGTCACAAACAGGTTATTCTTGGCAACCAATGATGGGTGGATAAAGTTGCCAGCTGAGCTGGAATCCATGAAGGCTGTGACCTGGAGACTGGAGCCGGACAGGAGGACTAGAGTGATTAGCATGGTCAGATGTGGAGATGAAGGATCAACGCCCAGGGTCACCTCTTTCATGAAGTGTATGCTCTGGTGTTTCCCGAGCGGACTGGGCAGTCCTTCAGAAGGTGCTCCTTGGTGCCATAGTAAAGACATAGGCCTAAGTTCCATTGGTGACCATTTTCCTCCTCAGACAGATGGGCACTCTTGACCTGCATGTGTTCTTCCCATGGAACTGAGGGCACAGGCTGAAGTGGATGCTGTAAGATAGGTGCCAACTGAGGAACCCTGCTATAACAGGAGGCTTCTTGTAGTTACCGGGTCTCCCTGTCACTCTGTGAAGCAGATTTCAATGTGGCTGGCCAAAATGATGACATCATTCAAGCTGTTAAGCAGGTCGTGAGTTGTGACCGATAAGCATGTCTTTGATGTGATCTGCTAGGCCTTTCCAGAAGGTAGCCACCAGAGTCTCGTCATTCTAGGCCAACTCTGAGTTGAAGGACTGAAACTGGACTGCATATTGGCTCATGGTGTAATTACCTGGATTTTGGCGGAAAAGAGACAAAGCAGCAGAGGAAGTGCGTCCAGGTTCCTTGAAGACCTTGCTGAATGCGGCTAGATAGTCTGTCAAGCTGGTTGTCAAAGAGTCCTCTCATTCCCAAAGGGAAGTGACCCAGGCAAGAGCTTCACCAGAGAGCAGAGAGATGATGAACGCTACTTTTGCCCAATCTGAGACAAACTGGTGGGCCACAACCTCAAAGTGTATAGTACATTGATTTAGAAACCCACTGCAGGGTTTGGGATCTCGGCTGAACCAAGGAGGTAATGCCAGTTGCAGAAAGGAGCTGCTTGGAGTAACTGGGAGTGGAGCAGGAACTGGATCAGAAACTAGAGCAGGACCTGGGACAGGAGCGACCTCCCAGAGCCGGGCTGTTGAGGTTCGCAGCATCCAAAACAGCTTCTCCTGAAGGACACCATTGCACACAATTTCATCAGCGAAGTCTTGTGTCCTGGGAAGAGGGATCCATGGCTCAGTTGCATTGTCAAGATGGGACATTGGAAACAAGAGGTGAATTTGATAGGTCACCTTGGAAGGTTTGGTGTAACCTATGCCGCGGAGCAGAGTCTAAGGGGCCCCTGGTCTTCACCAGAGCCCACGGCAAGACTGATTGGTATTTGCTTTGGGTAACCCCTTTGTTTCTACCTATGGCGTAGGTCCTTGCAGTGACAGCTGACAAGCTGAGAAGCGTGGTACAGGATGAGGCAGGGGCATAGTTGGAATATGAGCAATTGGTCAGGGCAGGCGGCAGGCAAGACAGAGTCAGGAACATAGCAGGAGGAAACAGCATCAGGGATTGGATGGCGCACACTGGTCTTTTAAATCAAAGGGAGTCAGCATGTGTGCCCTCTAGTGGTAGTGAGGACGCGGTGCAGGGCGCTATAGTAAGGTTTTTTAGGGCAACAAGGCACAAGTATTAAAGTTTTATGCTTTCATCTACTGTGGAGCACAGCTTGAACAATAGACAGATCCTGCAATGTTGGTTATATCTGCTGTTTATGACCCCTTGAATCTTGCCCCAGATTTTTAAAAGGGAAAGCCAGCCCCATAGTAAATAAATTCAGTTTTTGTTTTCACTTGCTGTTGACTCAGAAAACAGCTTATCTCCATAGCTTTACTCATTAGCATGTCTTTGTTAAAGCACGCTACAAAAGGGCACTTTTCATATAATCTAATTAAATTATGCATAATGAAACACCTACTTCACATAGGCCCAGAAAACTTACAGGCCATCACATACATTGATGGCATATCTCGAGTACCTATCTCCAGAACTCCCTGGCATGAATGGATTAGTTTCTACTAACATGTGTTCACTCACTTATGGATGTTGTTTTACGAAGTTTATAATAAAAAGTTTGTGAAGTTTTAAAGATAGCCCATTTGATATATTTTGGAATGAATGGAGAAGTGGCCATGCTTACGTGGTTACTCTCCATTCCTTTTAATGGGAGCTCCAAGTACAGCTGAATGCAACTGCTTGGCTGTACTCGGAACTCCCATTAAAATGAATGGAGAGTAACTGTGCAAGTGTGGCCACTTTTCCATTCAGAACGGGGGGCCCGTTTTGAAGATAGGTGTAGGTTCCAGGGGTAAGACTTGCACCATTTTGACATTGATGGCATAGCCTATCGATATGCCATCAACGTCTGTGATGGCAAACCCTTTTAATGTGAATTTTGATTAAACATAAAACAGAACCAATGCATTGAAAGACAGGGCAATTAAGCAAAAAATGACTCCCTAGAAGTCCATTTTTATTACAGACATCCCCATCTAAAAGACAAAAATTATTTAATAGTCTTAGTGCTTCCTTCTCTTTTGCACACAGCTTCATTACTACAAACAATCACTCCCACAGGACTATGAGAGAAGTTGTAATAAAATATTGACACGCTTTTTAACACCATGCAAGTTTCACAAGCCTAAAATCTGCTCCAATGACCCTATTTCTCCTTTCCCAATGGTAAATGACAGCTATTATTGCAATCACATACTGTAAGTCATAGGTGTAACTTTAGAGGGTACGGAGGGGATTGGTCCCCCCCACTTTTTTCTGTGTGGGGGACGGTCCCCCCCTCTTTTTAGCCACTTCAATAAAAAATAATCCATATGAAAGCATGAAAATACGGTAAGTGGGGAGAGCAGAGCACAGAGGAGGAAGTTAACCCTTTGCCTCCTATATTTCTGTGCATCTTGGGGGACAGAGTAGGTAGCAGCCTCAAGTGTCAGTGCAGAGTAAGAGCTGCGCTGATTGGTAGAACAGGAGTCAGCAGGGGCTGCTTCACCAATCAGAACGCTGCTCACAGTCCAGCACACTCTGTATCTGGGGCTGTATACCACTTCCCCTATGCTCAGCCCTCATCAGAGAAGAAGAGAAGCTCTTGCCGAATGCCAACTGCACCAGACTACAGGAGACAAGTAAGGAGGGGACAAGGGTGCTAGGCGTTGTGTGTGCATGTGGGTAGGGTATGTACTGTATATGTGAGATGTGTATATACTGTACAGCCATGTGTCTAGCTATGTCATGTCATCCCTGCACTTACGCGCCGGGGAAAATGAAAGTGAATGGGGCCGGCCCCGCAGCATTTTAGAAGTGTGGACTGGCCAGTGCATACTTCTAAACCACCCGGCATATAACAGAGCGCACAGTACGCCCTGCTATACACCTTGTGAACATACCTTAAGGTACGTTCACAAGGAAAATATGAATGCTGATTCTGGGGTGGATTCAGTGGTGTGTCTGTCTCAGAACCAGCGTCCAGTCCGACAGGAAACTGATTTACATTATACCCTATGTAAAATCAGTGTCGTCGTTTAGATGACACTGATTTTACTTGAGTATTTTCGCCGCGTACTGTTAGCACCTACAAAGAATTCTTCGAGGTGTTTTGTGCACTAACAGCACTAATGGATAGGAGGGAGAAATCTGCCTTGGGCAGTCTGGGTCGTTTGCTCATCAGAATTTTGCATTTGTGCCGAATTTCCAACAAGCAAACGACACTGTCAATGCCGGAAAAACGACATGTGAGCCCACCCCAAGTGTGTAGTGTGTCAATATATGTATGTAGTGTGTTCAATCTATGTATGTATGTATGTGTGTGTATATATATATATTATATATACACACACACACACACACAATTTCTGGTGTACATTGTGTAATGTAGTTAGTCTCTTGGGTACAGTGTATAATGTAATAATCTCTGGAGTATGGTGAATAATGCATTAATATCTGGGGTACAGTGTGTAAACTGATCTCTGGGGTACAGTGGGTAATGTAGTAATCTCTAGTGTACAGTGAGTAATGTAATATCTGGTGTATGGTGTGTAATGTATGTAGTGTTTCAATCATGTGGTATGTTGTAATCTACTGTCTACTTCACTACTTCCTCACACAGACATTTCTGCCCCTCACCTCCTGTCTCTGTTCCCTCCTTGTAAGTTATGTAATCCCTCTGCGGAGTAGGGATCCCTCTCCCTCTGTCATCAATTGGTCATTATCCCTATCACTGTACTCGTGGTGACTTATGTAATTTATGTAACCCTGGAATGTAACATGCGCCCTGAATCAATGGCGCTTTAAAATAAATAATAATAATAATAATAATAATCTAATCTCTGGGGTACAGGGGGTAATGTAGTAATCTCTGGGGTACAGTGAGTAATGTAATGTAATCTCTGGGGTACAGTGTAATGTAATCTCTGGAGTGCAGTATGTAATGTAGTAATCTCTGGGGTACAGTGACTAATGTAATCTCTGGGGTACAATGTGTAATGTAATCTCTGGGATACAGTGTAATGTAATCTCTGGGGTATGGTGTAATGCAATCTCTGGGGTACAGTGTAATGTAATCTCTGGGGTATGGTGTAATATAATCTCTGTTGTACAGTGTTTAATGTAATCTCTGGGGTACAATGTGTAATGTAATCTCTGGGGTACAATGTGTTAATCTCTGGGGTATGGTGTAATGTAATCTCTGAGGTAGGGTGTATAATGTAATCTCTGGGGTATGGTGTGATGTAATCTCTGGGGTACAGTGTAATGTAATCTCTGGGATATGGTGTAATGTAATCTCTGGGGTATGATGTAATGTAATCTCTGGGGTATGGTGTGATGTAATCTCTGGGGTACGGTGTAATGTAATCTCTGGAGTGCAATGTGTAATGTAATCTCTGGGATATGGTGTAATGTAATCTCTGGGGTACATTGAGTAATGTAATTCACTTCTAGGGTTCAGTGTAATATAATACATTTTTGGGGTACAGTGAATTATATTATTTCTTGAATACAATGTGCAATTCATTTCTAAGGTGCAGTTAGTAATGTAATTTCTGTGGCTCCCATGTGTAATATAATTAATTTCTGGGGTACAGTGAGTGATGTCATTTCTGGTATATTGTATGCAATAAAACACATTTTGGGGTACAGTATGTGACATAAGTGATTCCTAGAGATACAGTGAGATTGGGTTCTTTTATTTTCCTCATTCTGTTGTGTGTATAAAAAATTTAATGGAGTAGTGATGGGGGATGGGAGGGGTTAAGAGAAATTTGCTGCATTGCACAACATTTTTTATTTCCATCTAGAGGGGTAGTATTATAGGTGCGCTGGTTCGGTTTCATTGCCAGGGCTGCTTTCTAGTCCCAGTCCGGCTCTAAACTTCAGTAATAGAGAGCCACTCATAACCTTACGGATTGCACCAAAAGTGTTTGCCAGACTCCGTCTGGACCTGCTGGGGCTCCCTCAGACCTCCTAGCTGGTTTAGAGGGGGCCGCTTCACTGAAGGGAAAGGAAGGGAGAGAAGGGAAGGGAGGGGTAGTGACAGGGAAGGCGAGTGTAGGAGAGAGGGAGTGCTAGGAAGATTGGGGATGAGAGGGAAAATTGGTCCCCCCCACTTTTTGAACCAAAGTTACGCCCCTGCTGTAAGTATTGCAAAAGCATACTGAACAACATTCCGATTTTAAGAGTTGCCTTATAAATAAAAAAGTCAACATTTCTACCTTTATACTGTAGAGTGTAGCACCAAATTCTTACAATATCTTACAAGCAATGCATACCAGACTTAGTAAGCCTAGATCAAATATTGGAAAAGGTTATACAAAATACGTTCAGTTCATTTGAATGTGACCGGATCCATTTAAATACCCGTATGGTAAATTGTGTGAGAGTAGTAGGGTACTGCTTATCCTCTGCAAATTGTTGAGTACCCAACTCCTGAATGCAATTTATCTTTGATTCCACTCCTTAATAAGAGGTACATACGTTTGGTGGTCACACATCCAATAAGTTTCTTGTACAACAGCTTTAACATACATATACATTGTGGTTGTGCTCTATCTTTGGGGGCTTTGCATCCCACCTCAGAATCCCTGTGGATACTTTCTTCATCCTAATAAGGGCATCATCCAATATAGCCAGTTCTGCCATCAACTGACATGGGGTGGTTCACGGTATAACTAGAATTTATAGGGCCCCATAGCAAAATGAGTTGGGACCCCACCATATAATGACAATAAGCAGCATTAGTAACAATAATTAAAGACATAAATAATACAACCATATATCAGGAAACTTAATGGTGTTGTCTCACCACAAAGATTGCCTTTTTTGTTAAAGATCTTGCAAAAACAAGTCACTTTGCAATATATATTCATTAGCAGTGTCCTACCTATTCCTAGAAATCCCCTGAGCAGCTACTTGGGTTGCTATAGCTACAGACCTTTTCGATCTCACCTGATAGGCTGCCAGGGCTGGTCGCTATAGCTACGAACCTGGTGTTCTTAGCAGCTTGACACTGAAGACCAATAGTAGTCAGTAGAAGCCAGTAAGGTCAGCACGCCCCTGAATCCAAAAATAAAACCCAGAAAACAGGACTGAAGTAAGATGAATCGATGTAGTGAGACAACCCCTGTAAATAGTAGTACTAGATAGCAGAAAGCTACTATTTGTTCTCTACAAAAAGGAACAATGTTCTTGTACCTGAGTACTCCCCCTCAACCCCTGAGCTCTCTAGCAGTCATTATGGCTGCTATGGCTATAGTTACACCTGTGTGATGGTTCTTCTCTCTTACTTTCTGCCTATGGTGAGACTATGGAACTCTCAGATAGAAAAAGTTGTCATGATGACTTCAGTTAAAGATTTCCATAAAGGTATGGATGCATTTTTAGATTGTAATATTATAATAGGTTTAGTGACTAGGATTCTGGAGTAGGGTCGTTTGTCCAGGGATTTAATCTGATTGCGAGATTGGAGTCGGGAAGGAATTCTTCCCCTAAAATCAGGACAATTGGCTTCTACCTCATGGGGGTTTTGCCTTCCTCTAGATTAAGACTATAGGACAATAGACTGAACTGAATGGATGTCTGTTTTTTTCAGCTTTACAAACTATGGGCGACATGTCCCAACATGTCAATGCCAGTTTTCTGGTCTATTTTGCGCCAAAACCCCTTTTGACACACCATATTCTTGTTGCGAATAGCACCGCAGCCCGCAAGTCGGGCTGCGGGCGCCTTTGCAGCCCTGCCTGTGCCCCAGCATCAGGAGCGAGTGCCGCAGCTGCCCGGGTGTCGGGCGACTGGCGCACTCGCTCCCCAGCACGCCGATACTCACCCGGCCATGCTCCTCTGTCCACATTCTCCTGCTGCCCGGCGCGCGCGCACCCGCTCTCTAGGGCGCACGCGCTGGCTCTGTGCAATTTAAAGGGCCCGCGCGGCGGTAAGTGGCTAATTACCGGGTACTGCCTCTATATTACCTGGGCACTTCCGCCCACTCCCCGCCGGATCTTTAGTGCCTGTTGCCTACTAAGAAAGCATTATTCCAGTCTTGTCTATATTCCGCGTACCGAACCTTCTCGCCTATGTCCTACGACCACGAACCTTTGCCACTTGTCCTGACATATTGCCTGTCCCCAACTACGAGCCTGCCTTACGATTTTGTACCACCCTAAACCTCGGCTGCCACCGCAAGCAAGTCACATCAGGGGTAGCGACCTGGTAGACTCCCGCCGCAGCAAGTCCATCCCGCTTTGCGGCGGGCTCTGGTGAAAACCGGGACCTACTTAGACTCCGCTGCCTGGCGTGGCTTACATCAATGCTTGCGGAGGTCCAGTGGATCCACAACTGCGTCCGTGACAATTCTTGTTGTAAATGAACTGTCGTACACCAAAACTAGGCGCATTATACGCCGGGCATGACACTTTGTAATGCGCCTAAATATGGTGCACTGTGCACCTAAATATGGTGCACTGTGCGCACCCGTCGCACAATGCACCTATTGAGGCGCATTACATATGTTATGCGCCTTTGTCGGGCAATGCACCTCAATAGGCGCATTACATATACTACCAATGATATGCTACATGCCGCGAGTTGCGCAATGCGCCTTTTTCTGCACCTTAAGTTTTCTATGCAAGGTATACGTCAGTTTTTAGAAAGTATCGGACTTTTAGGCGCACTTTACACTGATTTAATGCGCCTAAAACTGGCATGGATACGCCACTTTTCAGACATGTCGCCCTATGTTATTAGGTAATCAACTTTTAGTTTTCTGGACCCTATTATCTTGCATTTTCCTGTTGCCTCTTTATCTGCCTTGACTGTCTTCTGTCCAGGTTTACCCACTATTCCACACAAAAAATGGTAGCATATAGTATATAGTACATATACTACATATACTATACAGTATATATAGTATAGTATATACAGACACTTAAAAGTCATAGCCATAAATGGAAATCTACATTGCACACCTCAAATTTTAGAGGTAATTAATTTTGTGGCACATGTACAGTACAATATTGATTATCTATTCATGCTTCTGCTCTGCAAGCTAGAATAAAATTGCCATCTCAACGGAAGCTTTGGATGCCCAGTCAATACAGGGCTGGGATGATGGGTAGTTAAAAGAAGGAAACCGCCTAAGCACCATTTTATCCCAGGCCTAGGGCTGCAAAATACCTTGTCCCAATCCTGAGTCCTCTACCAAATATGGTCATTTGAGAACCCTTTCATAAAATGCTGTGTAACATTGAAATTAAATGCTCAACAGCATTCAAAATATATAATGGATTCTGTGTGTATCTCCCAAGTTATTAGCATCATTACTTTTTTCCTTGCCATTTTTTTCAAGTTTTTTTCAATAAAAAGGGAGAAAGAGTACCTAATATTTGAAAGTATTAATATTATAGAGGTATTCTCACTACATTGGTCAGCTTTAAACATGTAGACAAAGGTAAATTAAAAAGATTACCAAATACAAAGCTTTTCTGATTTTGCATCATTTCAGAGTTAGAGCATCTCCTGCTTGGTTACACAAGCTTCCTTAGGTTAACAATTAATATCTTTGTTCCCATCAAAATGAAAATGCAATCACTATCTGCTGTGTCTTATCAGCAACACAGGAGCTTGTGTATGTTTCTTACTGTCAAACTTTAACCCTTTGCTGTTTAGATCCCTCCATCACCAATGTCTCTCTAACAGGCTTAGCTAATAACAGAGCTGATATGCCAGTCACTACTGTAGAACCACACAAAACATAAACAGGAAGTGCGAGTCTGAAGCTGGCCTTAAAGAGCAGGCTCTGTAAAACATCCTGATGAGAAAACCCTTTTGAAGTTATATTTGGGTTTTAGGATATGTTCACACAATGTAATTTTGATGTGTAAATTTATGCTTCAAAATGAGCTTCAAAATCAGCCTGAGTAGTGTATCTTTTTCAAAGTGTCGTATTGGGCAGCGTTAACACGCCGCAGATACACTCCACCTTTGTTTCTGCGGAAGTTCACTCGCATAAATGCCTCATGAATTAACGAGGCACTTAAATTTATGTAACTAAAATCATCAATAAATACGCATCGCAAATGCGCTTATAAAATACGCGTCACGTAAATGACGGCGCATATTTTACATTAGACTCAATGACAGCAGCATACAACGTTGTTCGAGGCTTATTTTGGGGCATATTTGCGCCCTAAATAATCATAAAATTACGTTGCGTGAACGAACCCTTACAAGCTTTTAATTTTCCTGTTAATTGTGTTACCATTGTTATTTTCTTTATTTCCACATAAGCAGTGATAACATTGTTTGACGTATATAGAGGTAACTAATGGCATATTATTATGTCTGCAATGTTATTTTTACCATGGGTGATACGATCATGCAGATTTTGCTTCCTTTTATTTATGTTTGTTGCTAGATATTGGCTTGTGAAGTATTTCATAGAAAAAGTACAAAATTTGTTGTAGGTATTGAGGCAACACTGACACTTTTTCATGAAAGGGTTAATGTACGACTTTATGCTGTACCTAAAGAAAACCTGTTAAATATGATTGTGGTAACAAAAAATGTGGTATAATGTTCTCAATTTCTAAAATGTTATAATGTTTTACTAGAAATGTCAAACTGCTTTTACAGTAAAATTTTTGAATAAATCCTTATGGTGGGGCCCCATGGAACTGATGTCACTACTTTGTAACCTAACATTTCTCACTAGACTAAACTGAGTTAGACCAGGCATTCTCTCTATTTACATTGATCTACTGTTACCACGTTGGGCCCCACTTCTCTTAAAGTAGCACATTTAATAAACTAAATTGCTTTTTTAAAATTTTAAATTTAAAGTTTTCTTCACGCAAAGCCCCAATTATAGGAAATATTTTTTTTTTCAAGTGTTTTTAAATTCTGTAGTTTTTTATGTATAGCTTTTGCTGGGAAAAAATTTTTTTTGGGACTCCCTTTAAAAAAAAAAGATGGCAAATTCTTTAATAATCAGCCTATTTGGCCCTGAAAAAACCCCGGGCCCCAGCGGGAAAAAACCCCATAGGGACATTGTATTAGAGATGGGCAAATTTTCAAAAATTCGGTTGGTCACTTCGCCAAATTTCCCGCCCAAAAAAAAAATTTCGGGCCCCAAAATACTTCGGGACAAAATCACGAAAAAAAAAATCAGCATTTCCGGGCGGGCACAGACCCTGCAGGGTGCTCTAGAAACGTTTGTCCCATGTTAAATTTTGCGAGGGAGTTTGGGTTTGGGCTTCATTCAATGTTTTTGTTTTGGTATGACCGCAAAATGACGGGCCCCCCGCTTTAAAATTCGCTTCATTTTAAAAAATTCCCTGGGCATTTAAAGGGGAAAAAAAACTAAAAAAAAAAAACTAAAGCGGGTTTTGTGGGCCGATAAAAGTCATGCCACCAAAAGTTTGGAAAAAAAAAACAAGCTGAGGCTCAGATGGAAAAATTAGGGGAAGTGGGGGTGGAGGTAAAGGCGGCCCGCCCCCGCAGCATGAGGTCAGGCGTGGCCAAAAGGGACTTCTGGAGGTGGAAAAAAAAAAAGGAGAGACCCCCAGAGGGCACAAGGACACAGTTGGGGGTTTTGGCCCAGCACCCAAAAGAAGCGGGCATAAGGTGGGACAGGGCACAAGACATTCTGGAGGTGGAAAAAAAACGGGCTTTAGGCCACAGAGGGGCACCAATGACACAGTTTTGGGGGGCCCAACAGAGAGCAGCAGGGGTCAGAAAGGTGGCACAAATTGACACAGTGGGGAGGTCACGTAAAACAGCCATAGGTGGGGGCAGGGGGCCCCAATGACATTCGGGGGGCAAAAAACAGGAGTAGGCCACGAGTGGCACAATGAACAGTGTGGGGGGCAGGGCAGCGCAGCATGAGGTCAGGCAGTGGCACAATGCCCATTTAAGGGGGGGGGGGGGGGGGGGTTGGAAAACCAGTAGTGGGCCCAAGGGGGAAACCAATGACAGAGAGGGGGAGGTGAGGGTCGGCAGCAGCATGAGATCGAAAGGGGCAAATGACTTTCTGGAGGTGGAAAAAAAACTGGGGTAGGTACGGGAGTGCCACTTTGGGACACAGGTGGAGGGGGCCCACGGCAGCACCCAGCATGGAGGTCAGACGTGGCACAATGAATTCTGGAGGTGGCAAAAACGGGAAAGTAGGCCACAAAAGGGGCCCACAATGCCCACATTTGGGGGACGGGCAGGGCCCAGCGAAAGCATGGGGCTCAGACGTGGCACAATGCCCACTTGTGGAGGGAAGGCAGCAGAAACCTTTGAGGAAGACAAGTGGCACAATGACCAGTGTGGGGGGCACGGCAGCATGAGGTCAGGGAGTGGCACAATAAAATTTTGGAGGGGGCAAAAAAAAGGGAAAGGCCAAAGTTTGGGCCCACAATGACACAGGTTGTGGGGGCACGGCCAGCACCCAAGCATGAGGTCAGCAGTGGCAAAAAAATGACATTCTGGGGGTTTGGCCCAAAAAAAAGGGAGTAGGCCACAGAGTGGCACAAAAACACAGTGGGGAAAGGTTTTACGAAAGCAGCGCATGAGGTCAGGGCCAAGTGGCAAAAAAGGGACATTCTGGAGGTGGCAAAAACGGGGAGTAGGCCACGAGGGGCCCAATTTGACCCCGTGTGGAGGGCACGGCCCCAAAAGCCATGAGGCAGGAAAGTGGCCAATAAATTTTGGAGGTGGCAAAAACAGTAGTAGGCCACAGAAGTGGCACAATGACAAAGTGTGGAGTCATGGAGCAGCAAAAAAACGGGCGAGCATGAGGTCAGAGAGTGGAAAAAATGACCAGTGTGGAGGGCCCGGCCCAGAAAAGCATTAGGTCAGACGGGGGGGAACAATGCACATTTGTGGGGGGGGGTGGCAGCAGCAGCATGGGTCAGCATTTGGCACAATGAAACATGGGGGAGGGCACGGCAGCAGGGCATGAGGTCGGGGCAGGGGGGCACAAGGACTTTTCTGGAGGGTGGAAAAAAAAAACGGAGTAGGCCCCCGGGAGTGGCCAAGGGAAAAGAGTGTGGAGGGCAGGGCCCAGCAGCAGCATGGAGGTCGACAGTGGCCCCAATTTTGACATTTGGGGGGTGGGCAAAAAAACGGGGAGTAGGCACTAAAAGTGGCAAAAAAATAAACAAAAGTTTTGGAGGTTTTGGCACCCAAGAAAAGCATGGGTAAGGCAGTGGCAAAAGGGACTTTCCCTGGAGGTGGAAAAAACAGGGTAGGCCACAAGAGTGGCCCCAATGAAAACAGTGTGGAGGGCAGGGCCAGCAGCGGGCTTGAGGTCGACAGGGGCACAATGACACAGTGTGGAGGTTTAAACGTCACCCGGGCATGGGGGCGGGGCATTTCCCACAAAGGGACATTTGGAGGTTCCCAAAACAGTATTTGGGGGCCACGAATGGCCCCAATGAACAGTGTGGGGGCCGGCAAGCAGAAGCATGAGGTTCGGGACAGTGGCAAAATAAAAACAGTGTGGGGGGCCCACGTCCCCAAGCAGCATGGGTCGGGAAAGCGGCACAATGAAATTCTGGAGGTGGAAAAAACAGTGTGGGGCCCACCAAAAAGGGACAAATGACAGAGTTTTGGGAGGTCAGGGCCCGGAGCAACAACAGCAGAAAGCAGGAGGTCGAAAAGGGGGCACAATGCACATTGTAAAGGGCAGGGGCAGCAGATGAGGCCCGACAGTGGCACAATGACCAATGTGGTGGGCCCCGGCACCCAGCAGCTTTGAGGTCAGGACAGTGGCACAATAAACCACAGTGGGGAAAGTCAGGGGTCAGAAAGCAGCATGAGGGTTAGGGGCAGTGGACAATGACATTCTGGAGGTTGCAAAAAAAGTAGTAGGCCACAGAGTGGCACAATGCCCGAGTGTGGGGGTCACGGCAGCGCAACAACCGGGCCAGCTTGAGGAAAAAAGAGGGCACAATGAAAAACCAGTGTGGAGGGAGGCAGAAACCGCATGAGGTCGGGACAGGGGGCCACAATGCCCTTCGGAGGGTGGCCCCCAAAAAAAAGGAGTAGGTTACAGAGTGGCAAAAATGACACAATGTGGAGGTCAGGGCAGCAGAAACAGAGGTAAAGACACGGGCAAAATTTGACCGTGTGGAGGGCACGGCAGCAGCACCCTTTGAGGTCGGAAAGTGGCAAAATTTGACTTTCTTAAAGGGGGCCCAAAAACGTAGTGGGCCCACAGAGTGGCCCCAAATGACAGAGTGGGGAAAGGTTAGGGGGCAGCCTCCCAATAAACGCACCCAGAATGAGGTAAAGAGAGTGGCACAATGAAAACATGTGGGGGGAACGGCAGCAGCAGGGAGGTCAGACAGGGGCAAAAAGGGCCTTTTCCCGGGAGGGGGCCCAAAAAACAGGAGTAGGGCCACAGGTGGCAAAATGACAAAAGGTGGAGGTTACGGAAAGTAGAGTTTAAAAGGTAAGACAGTGGAAAAATTAAAATTTCCCGGAGGTCCCAAAAAAACCCGGGAAAGTGGGCCCCACGAGTGGCACAATGCCCGGGGGGGAAAAAGTGGGGGGGGAGGGGCCCACGGCAGCAGAAAGCATGAGGGTCGGGAACAGTGGCAAAAATTTGACACAGTGGGGAAGGTTTCACTTTAGCAGCGCTTTGGGGTTCAGGCAGGGGCACAATGACTTTTGGGAAAGGGGGCAAAAAAAAGGAGTGGGGCCAAGAGGGGGCCCAAGGGCAGAGAGTGGGGTAAAGGGCGGAAGGTTTTCAACAGGGGAGGTCAGGGGGAGGGGCCCACAATGCCACAGGGGTGGGGGCACGGAGCAGCAGCATGAGGTCAGACAGGGGAAACAATGAAAATTTTTTGGAGGGGGAAAAAAAAAGGGTAGGCCACAAAAGTGGCACAATGACACTGTGTGGGGGGTTTACTTTTTAGCAGGAATAAAGGTCAGGCAGGGGCCCAAAAGACATTTGGGGTTGCAAAACATTTGTGGGCCCAAAAAAAGGGGGGGGAAAAATGAACAGTGTGGGGGTCAGGGCACCGGGCAAAAAACGCAAAGCTTGAGGCCCGGGACAGTGGCAAAAATGCATTCGGGAAAGGTGGGAAAAATACGGAGTAGGCCACAAAAGGGGCATAATGTCACAGGGGTGGAGGTCTTTGGAAAGAAAGGAAAGCATGAGGTCGGACAGTGGCAAATGACAAAAAGTGTGGGGGCACGGGCACAGCACGCATAAAGGTCAGGCAGTGGAAACAATGAAATTCGGGAGGGGGGAAAAATACAGGAGTGGGCCCACAGAGTGGCACAATGACAGAGAGTGGAGGTAAAAAAAAAAAGGGGCCGGCAGGTCAACGATGAGGTCAGAGGGTGGCCCCAATGACACGTGGGGAAAGGTCACGCAGCGGCAGCATGATGTCGGCAGTGGCAAAAATTTGACATTTGGAGGTGGAAAAACCAGTAGTGGGCCCAAAAAAGGTGGCCAATGTCGGGAGAGTGGAGGTTCCCCGGGGGCGCAGCATGAGGTCAGACGTGTCAAAAATGACATTCGGAGTTGGAAAAAAATGGAGTGGGGCCAAAAGAGGGGGCACAATGCCCAAAAGTGCGGAGGTCCGGAAACCCCCAGCAGCTTTAGGTCGGGACGTGGAAAATAAAAACTTTTGTGGAGGCAATGTCAGCAAAAACCCCTGAGGTCGGGCCGGTTGGCCCCCAATGACTTCGGGAGGGGGCAAAACAGTTAGTGGGCCCACAGGGGGCACAATAAAGGGTGGGGAGGTCCCCGGCAGCGAAACAAAAAGGAAAGCAGCTTGAGGTCAGAAGTGGCATTTTTAAAACACAGTGGGGAGGGCCGGCAGCAGAAAAGCATGAAGTCAGAAAGTGGACAATGACATTTGGGGGTGGAAAAACCCAGGGTGGGCCCAACAGAATTAGAAAAAATTTGGACCCCAGGGGCGGGGGGGGGGTCACGGCAGCAGCGGGCATGAGGTCGGGACAGTGGCAAAAATTTGACCCCAAGTGTGGGGGCCCAAGTCACAGCAGCTTGGGGGTCGGGCCCGGGGGCCCACAATGACTTTTCTGGAGGTGGAAAAAAACCTTTTAGTAGGCCAGAGTGGCACAATGACACAGTTGGAGGTTAGGGGGGAGCAGCAAAAAAACAGCAGCAGCATAAAAGTTAAGAGAGTGGCAAAAAGACCCCAGTGGGGGGGGGGGCCAAGACAGAAAGCAGCTTGGGTCAGGCAGTGGCACAATGCTTTCTGGAGGGGGCTAAAACAGGATTTGGCCCCCGAGTAGCACAATAAACGGGAGGTGGGGGTGACGGCGGCAGTTCAAAGCATGAGGTCAGAGAGGGGGCACAATGACAAAAGTGTGGAGGGAAAGGCGCAGCGCATGAGGCCCAAAACAGTTGCACAATGACATTTGGGGTGGCAAAAAAAAAGGGTGGCCCCACATGGGCCAATGAAAACGGTATGGAGGTCACGGCAGCTGCAACTTTGGGGTCAGACAGTTCCCAACAATGACTTTTCTGGGGGGGGGGGAAAAAAACAGGAGTAGGCCACAGGGGGCAAATAAACAGTGTGGAGGTCCCCGGCACCAGAAAAAGAGAGCACATGAGGTCATAAAGTGGCACAATGACAGAGTGTGGAGGGGGGTTTGGCCAAAAACCAGTCCCTGGAAAAAGTTTTATTTTGGTGGCAGAGGGAAAAATTGTCAGCAGATGTGGGGCCCATGGCGGGTGGCGGAAACCGGAATAGGCTGAGGCAGGTAGTTTGAAACCCGAATCATTTCTTTACAGTTTGGGTGAGGCGTCTGGCTGATGTAGTCTGCGCCCAAGGCAAATTGGGTTTGTGGGGGGGGGAAAACCGGGCCGTTTCCCGTGATTTATTTGACAAAGGTCCCGTGTTCCACATTTCCCGTGGAAAAAGGGGGGTTTTCCCTTGGGGGAATGATGGCCCCCGGCCCCACTGAACACCCCCTTGATGCCCCAAAATAATGGCCGGGAGGACAGCTTCTCCCCTGCAAACTCGGCCCCAAAAAGGGGCCCCACAATCCCGTTTTTGGGTGCCCCGTAGTCCCAGCGGATCTTCTAAAATGGGATGGGGAGGTGCTGTCCAAGTAAAGGCCCCCCAACCCGTTGGTTCAGGGGTGGGTCCAGGGTTTCCCGCCCGCGCTTTCTGCTTTCTGCTTCTGGCGGGCTGCCCTCCTCACTAGGGGGGTGAAAGGGAAACTGCTCATCAGTGGGCTCCCGACCCTTTGGTTGCTTTCTGGATGGAGTGGTACTGCTCACCCCCCCCCTTTTCCCCCCAGCCCGGCAGTAGTACGGGGACGCGCTTTAAAACCCCCCGGTCAGACCTGGGCAGAGGAGGGGGGGATGCCCCAAAGAGGCAGCGGGGAACTGACTACGGGGATTTTTCCCCCCTTTGTATTTTAGTTTGGGTTTCCTCTCAGCAGTGGGGAAAAAAGGGTTCCCCTTTTGGACCCGGGGAGGAGGGGCCAAAAAGGGTGGAGAGCCAGAAGTCCCTTTCCCCCTGCCGGATGTGACTTTTCGGCTTTTCACTTTGCCAGGCAAATCAGAAAGCTGGGGGCCCCTCCCGCACAAGTGACTTCGAGGGGTCCCTGCCTCCATCTCCCCTTGTTACTGCCAAAGGTGCTTGCGGGTCATCTGCCTCGTCTTTCTCATCTCCATCTACCTCCTCCAGCTCTGCTCCTGTCCTCCTCTCCTGTCACCTGAGGGTAGAAAATCCACTAATCTTCACCAGACAATGCTTCTGCTCCAATGTCCCTCCTCCTCGTACAGTATCATCCCCACCGGACTACATGTGGCCACGATATGTAGTCGCCAACGTTCTCGCATCCCTGCCCAGACAGATTTTTTCAGCATCTGTTTCCAGTACATGAAGCAGTGGAATGACGTTTATCATCCCGTAGTCCTGGCGACGGACAAATAACCTGGTCTCCTCTCAAAAGGCTCACAAACGGCAGGTGTCACGCCTGAGCTGGCCACTGGCTGACATCAAAGTTACACAGGGGAATACTCTGTCCGCCATAATCATCAAAAATCGTTAATGGCCTTTCTCTGTTCATACAGTCGGTCCAACATGTGCACGCTGAATTCCAACGATTGGAAACATCGCATATCGAAGGTTTTTGGGGTGGTTTGGGGGAGGCCGTTCTGCGCTGCACACTCGAGGAAGGGTGTTCTGGCTTTGTAGGATAGAATAAAGTGCATGCACAGTTTCCTGCCCCATTTTCAGAATCTTCTGAAGATCGGAGAATACTTCAAGAACCTTTTCACAACCAGATTGAAACACGTGCGCCATGTAAGGGCGCATGACCATTCCCTGCCTCGATGCAGCGCGGACACCATGTTTACCTCCCATTGTCCGTCACCATGGTTCCTATTATTTGGCCCCACAAATTTTGCCGCGGAGAAAGCCACACACGATTTTCTTGCTGCATGACGCGGGAGCAGTTTCCTCCCCTGTATAACTTCGTTCAGCCGAGCAAGCCAGGTGTAAACTGCGTGACAACCGCTGTGCCCTACACATGTGGTATGAATGGAGCAGTTCTTGGTGAGGCTGAGATGGTGGTGTGGTGGTGGAGGTAGGAGGAGGCGACATTGGCGCAGAGTCGCAGTTTTGACAAAGTGGATTGAGAAACGGCGTCTCCTGTCCAAGTTGTTGGTGTGCCTGGGCCGTGAAGCAACATTCACCCAGTGGGCCCGTAAGGACATGTTACTGGCCCTGATTCGTAGTTACAGCTCCAGACGTTTGGCCGCTGCCTTGCACCTTGGAACAAACCCGATAAGCTCAAGGACATGCCCACCTTTCTGTTCCACATATTTAATTGAAGTGCTGGACTACTGCCATTTTGGAAAAGAATTAGCGGCTTGGAACTCTCCACCTGAGCTCGACCACAGGCCCATTAGTTCTCTAAATGGTACAGAGCCACACCATGTTGGAAGGGAGGGACCTGCAGTAACCAACAACTTGGGACAGGAGTACGGTCAGCTTCTTGCACCTTAGATGGTTGGACGCATACTGTTGTCCCTCTTTGCAGAATCGCCTTCAGTTTGATGAATCTGCTGGCGCCATGAGTAGCGAGAGCAGGAGCATCTGGACCAGGAGATGATGGCAAAAAAAAAACATCTCCCTTCTGCAGAGGTGGTGGAGCCCGTGACTGGCTGCAATGCATGCGTGCCAACTGGGCGCTTCTGCTGTGCAGCTGTTGCTGCGGCGGCAGGATGGACCACCACATTGAGCCCACCGTTTTCTCCCAGGCCAGAACCGAATGGTGACGCGTGCATGTGAGTAGACTGCACTGTGGGCCCATGTGCCAAACGTTGAGCTCCCTGGCCACGCTTCACTTTCTGCCTACAGATTCTACATATACCCTATTCGGCTCCTCCGTTGTCTTAGCAAAGAACTGCGACACCGCCGAGTAGTCGGATTTTAACCGCCAAAGCCTCCCGCACTGAGTGACTAACTGCCCGCCGCTGCCTCCGCTGAGGAACCCCCTGTGCCGCTACTATACCTGACCTGCGAAGCGAGGTTTTATACCCCGGGCCGCTTGGCTCCCGCCCTCCGACACTGCTGCTGACCCTGCTGACTCACGGCCACACGAACCACGTTGCTGGCTGCAACTGCTGCCCTGACGCGCAAGCTTACACCCTCTTCTCCTGACGATGATGAAGCACTTGCTCACCCGGCTTTCCGAAGTGTGGTGGTCGCCTACACCTTCCATCTCTATTTGTTTTCATCGTCACTGCTGTCCTCATCACCGGTCTTGGATGCAAGAGGCGTGACCCCTCACAACAATAACCTCCATGCCACTCTCCACATCTATACTTTGGCCGCCTAACTGCAATAGAAGCAGGGGATGTTGGCCACCAATTCCTTCGCTGCAATAGCTGCTGACTGTCCTCAATTGTTCATCCTCGCTATATAGTGGCCCGCTGAGCCCAGACCACATAGTAGATTCCTGGCTGAGGGAACCGGATGGACAGAGGCGGGTTGAGGACAGGTGAGGGGCCGCTGACCCGCTCCCGTGCCATGCAACCTAAAGGGTTGTGTCTGACGTTCCCCCCGACTCTTGCTGGGGTTAGTCAGATGTCCATCTGGAGGAAGTGGATGACCCTAGATCAACCAATCATAACCCCTTGGTTGCAGAACAACACAACGGCCTGCTAGATGGACCAGCGGCAGTTGTGGCCTCACCGAGTGACCCCCTGCTGCGTACGTCCACCCCCCCCCCCCCCCCTTGCTGTGCTGCGACCTGGCCTGCTCCAGGAATGTTTTGTGGCCTCTGCACTCGCAGTGAAGAGCCTGCCACCTCTCTGTCCCTGACATACTGTTTGTTCTACAAATGTACAACAACTGTTTGATGAAGATATCTGTATATGATAAATACACACCCTGTATTGACTCCCTAAATGAACCCACTAAAACCCTTGGATAAAATGAACACCTTGGATATAAAGTGCCCTCCACAAATGGCGGAAAAATTTACTTTATGTCCTTTATAAACCACTGTGTATTTGTACTGAATAAAAAAAACAAATAGGCTTAATTAACCTTTTTGGGTTAAATTATGTACAGGCAAATTTTTTTTTTTTTGGCGGTGAAAAACGTTTCTTTTACTAAATACAACTGCAGAGAAATACTTAGTTAACCCTTGGATGTAAATTGCGCAAAAGAAATGTGCTGCCAACAATTACCAGCTTTGTAGCGTGTTAAAATGTTTTTTTACGCTACACAACAACAGAAAAACTTGTAATTAACCTTCAGATATGAATTATGCTACAGGCAAAATTTCTTCTTTGGCGGTGAAAAAGAAAGTTTCTTTTAGTGACCACAACAGCAGAACAACGCTTAATTAACCCCTGGATGTAAAACAAATGAGCAACCAAAAATGAAGTGGTATTTGTATTGTAAAAACGCTGTTTCTTTAAATGAATACAACAGGAACAGGCTTAGATCCCCATTGGATATTCAATGTGCTGTGAGCAGATAGGATTTAAATGTATATGCAGCTGCAGTGGACGCACACTGGACTTCAATTCCAATACCCCACAAATTCAGAAATAGAACGTTAATAGAATCAGTCTCTGAGACAAGCTGTGACACCCCCCCAAAAATCGCTGTATAAAAATGAGTTCTTTAGTATCAGCTATCACAATCAGCCGCGGCAGCACCTTCCCTGATGAGCACAGTAAGAGGAGTGTGAGCTCCCAGCGTCGCGCCCGGACTTATATAGTGCGGTGACGTCACAGAATCCCGCCGGTCTCTGATTGGCTTCATCTCTGCACATGTCATGCAGGCTATGCCCTTCTTCCTCCCAGAATGCTTTGCCCCATGTAACGCCATGTGCTCGCAGCCATTTTATCAATCAAAAGCACACTTCGTTCACGCGAATCAACCCAAAGTTCGACTTCGTTCAGAATCGAAGTTTTCCTGAAATGCTAAACGAATTCCACTACGTTAGAAGCAATTCGCCCATCTCTACTTCTTATCCTTGCTGGGAAGGGGTTAAACTGACATCATGAACATGAAGCTTGAAGACCCCAAAAAAGAACAAGACACTGGGAAGAAACATTTGTCAGGCAGGAAATAGGGAGACTCCATTACTTAGTAACTGATAAGTTCCCAACACAAAGAATAGAAGCTCAAAAGTGGATACAAGAAAACTGAAGAAAATTCCATTGTATGAACCTAAAAGACAAACAGAGCAACTAAAAAACCTGCGAAAACCAAGGAGGACAATGGCTGGACACATGGAATGTGACCATGATGCTTCAGAGCCAGGTCATAACCTACATCAATGATCATCAGAAACATTGTAAGGGAACGTGGACAATTTGCCTCGTATCACAGATGAGAGGAACCTGGAGATTTGTTTCTTCTGCATTGTTTTGAACCTGGACACCAATCTTTTCTCATTTTTGAACCACAATCAACAGTTGGAGAATGTTAAGGATTTTCTGTCCATTGATTGCAACCAGGGCTTGGATGATGGGTAGGTGAAGGTAGGAGACCACCTTGGAGGCAACTTCATCCCAGGCAGAAAGGAAATTGGAAAGGAAATTACAGAAATTCCACTGTATGAAATTTGAGACAGAAAGACGGGCACAAGTGCTTGGCCCTGTATTAGTATAGGGTGTGCATAAAGTGTGTGCATGAGACCTAAATCTGCCTGAACCTTGCTGCTCCTCTTCCTAAGCTTTTCTGTTTTCCTTTGGTTACACCTTGTTCTTTTTTGGTCCAGGATCTGGATTTCTGGTGTTTACCAGAGAAGATGATCCTGAGATCCATGATTGTATCAGCACCTGAGCCCAGTGAAACATCAGCTGGTACACTGGTGGGCAAGGCCAGTGCGGTCACCATCCATGAACCCTCTCCGCTGCTGGGAATTGGGTACAACCCCCCACCCCATAAAAATGTTGTGTTTGGTGCATATATCACTAAATGTTGCCAAATCTAGCTTTCTTGTCTTTGTGGGTCCAATCTATTGTGTAACACCGGGTGCACTTATTTGTGGAGAGAAGCTACAGATTGTGCCAGACATGACCTCTTGAGGTGGTCGCCGTGACAGAGGACCCCTTTACCCTTTTAGCACTTTCTTTGTATCTAGGACTAGGACAAGGTGTTCTTGTGCTCCAGGCAAATAAGGCATATAGTGCCCCCCAATGGAAAATTCAGCCCACTCCACCCCTCCTTTCATCTCCATTTCTTTTCTATTGTGAAGGGTTTGTGCCCTCTCACTGTTATTTGTGTTGTGCTGGGTTTGGATTCTCTCACTGTTCTCTATGTTGTGGTGGGTTTGGATTCTCTCACTGTTCTCTGTGTTGTAGTAGGTTAGTGTCCTCTCTGTTCTCTGTATTGTGGGGGTTTGTGTCCTCTCACTGTTCCCTGTGTTGAAGTAGGTTAGTATCCTCTCACTGTTCTCTGTATTGTGGGGGTTTGTGTCCTCTCACTGTTCTCTGTGTTGTGGTAGGTTAGTATCCTCTCTGTTCTCTGTATTTTGGGGGGTTTGTGTCCTCTCACTGTTCTCTGTGTTGTAGTAGGTTAGTATCCTCTCACTGTTCTCTGTATTGTGGGGGGTTTGTGTCCTCTCACTGTTCTCTGTGTTGTGGTAGGTTAGTATTCTCTCACTGTTCTTTGTGTTGTGAAGGGTTTATGTCTGCTAACTGTTCTCTGTGTTGTGGTGGGTTTGGACTCTCTCACTGTTCTCTATATTGTGGTGGGTTTGGATTCTTTCACTGTTCTCTGTGTTGTGGGAGGTTTGGATCCTCTCACTGTTCTCTATGTTGTGGTGTGTTTTCGCCCTCTCACTGTTCTCTATCTTGTGGCTTGTTTGGACTCACTCCCTATTCTCTATATTGTCATGGGTTTGGATTCTTTCAATGTTCTATGTTTTGTGTTGGGTATGTGTCCTCTCACTGTTCTCTGTGTTGTGGTAGGTTTGGATCCTCTGACTGTTCTCTGTGTTGTGGGGGTTTGGGTCCTCTTGCTGTTCTCTATGTTGTGGTGTGTTTTTGCCCTCTCACTGTTCTCTATGTTGTGGCGGGTTTGGATTCTCTCACTATTCTCTATATTGTGGTGGGTTTGGATTCTTTCACTGTTCTCTGTGTTGTGGGGGGTATGTGTCCTCTCACTGTTCTCTGTGTTGTGGTAGGTTTGGATCCTCTGACTGTTCTCTGTGTTGTGGGGGTTTGGGTCCTCTCGCTCTTCTTTGTCTTGTGGTGGATATGATCCTATACCACAATTGTGGTTTTTTTTTGTAAACAAATATTCAAAAAAATAAAAAATAAAACAGGGATCTACTAGTGTATTTACATTTATGTTTGTCTTGAATACAATGTTTATAAAGCCCCCCAACATCTGAGAAGACCTGATGGCTCGGACCCCTGTCATACCCTACCAGTAAATCCATTTCTTATTATCAATGAGTCATGTCTCCACTGGGAATTCTTCCGAGGCTTGTTGGGAAAAGTGGACGTAGACAGAGAGTGTGAATTCCAGGAGTGATAAATGCCAATAGAGAAGATGTGAGGCTGCAGCCCCAGCATTGGAGAAGAGATGGCTGCTCCTCGGAGGCCTCTCCCTGGTCCTGTACATTATAAGTTACAGATATCGGAGCACTGAGGCTGCTGTAATGAGGAGTGTCAGCAAATAACATGACGTGTTCATGTTTCCACTGCTGTCATCTGGGGATATGGACAGATCATGGAAGGTCAGGTCTGGTACATATGACTTGATCCAGGACTCATAAGCAGGAACCAGGGTGTACACTCCAGGGCGGTTGGGCAAGGCACATTCTTCTCCCCAGCTTACAACACCAGCCTGGTACCAGGCGCCATTGACCTTGCACACAAGAGGTCCCCCGGAGTCTCCCTGAAAGACAATATGAGGGTGATAAGTGATAATAAGTACAAGGACAAATGTCTCCAGATGTAACAATCTCATAATGACCAGAAATCTACACAATCCTGTGATCTCCACAGTCAGGAAGTGAGCTGTCCTAACGATCCTGGAGGAATCACTGCTGGTCAATGAGAAGAACAGCAGAGGAGGAGGCAAGAAGAATGGGAAATATGTGAAAAAAATTCTATCTATGACCAGGTATAATATCCCTTCCATCTCAGCTGCAGCTGCTGTACCTCAGACCCTGGCGTCTCACCTGACAGGAGTCCTTCCCTCCTTCCTTGTATCCAGCGCATATCATGGTCTCATCCACTATAGTAACAGAACTGCTGATGGGTGAGTTGATGTGATAAAGCTCGTCACACGTCTCGTGGTCGATCAGTGGCACCTTCACATTTTGGAGAGTCTTTGGTTCAGGCAAATCCACTTATAAAATAGAGAGGGGTCAGTAATAAAAACAAACAAATGGAAGCCACCCGCCCCTGTGTGCACAAGATGAACATCGCTCCACTGGTATCCAACAATGCCTGAACTTTAAACCCAATGGTCCGTCCATATAAAATAGCTTTAGGTCTTTATGTACATAAAAACCAATAATATCCAATTGCAAAAAATATGAGCTAGAGACCAACAATGGTGAGATCTACTACGCTGATGAGCTTCTGACTGCCCAGCGAGGACAATAACGGTTTGAAACGCGTCAGCAGAGTAGATCTTACCAATGTTTGTCTCTCTTTCATGCATTTTTGCAGTTGGATATCATTGTTTTTTATGTATTATTATAGTAATATTATATATTAGAGCCAACCTAATGTTCATCTGCAGACAGAGGTTTTGGGGTGTTGCCCCTCATCAGTGGAGAGCAGAATAGTGGTTGGTTGAGTGAGAGGCTCTAAGAGTGTTAAAAGGGGTTTAATGTTTCTTAGGGGAGGTACATGTAGGTGGTAGGATTTATCATCATTGGACATATAAATATGTACACAAGGCTCATGGGAAATAAACTAGCACTCTGTGGCACCACATAAGGATGTAACCAATATTCTACTCTGCACTAATACAGGGGGGGAACACCCGAAAAAGCTGCTGAGTGAATATTGGGGGGATCAACCCAGGTAGGGAGCAGGTGGACTGGGAATTTTAAAACCCCAAAAAGGGGGCCCTGCGAGTCCCAGTTCATTTCCCATGAGCCTTTTAGAATAGACTCATATCCAGGAGCATAACTAAATTCAGGACCCATTTAAAAAATTAGATGCCCCCGAATATGAACGGGAAAAACTGAAAAGCACCCAAAACAAATAGTAAAGGCATACCTAGTGCCAAATATCCAAGACTCCACATATCACTGCCAGAGGGCAGAAACCCACCAGCTTGCTTTTGCCTATAAAATTGTACAATGTTCTTGAACACGAGTGGCCCCCGAAACATCTGGCCCCCATAGTGGCTGCTATGGCTGCTCTACTTACTGTTGTGGCCATGCTCACATCCCATATATATTGCATATGGTGGAAGAGAAGCTATGATTTGCTACAAAAGTGGGACCTCCACCCAAGGGTTCAGCACCAGGACTTCTCCTCTTTCTTTGGGAAAATTTGCCCAGGGGGGTTTACCTAGAGCTCCGGGCCCATGACATCATGGCCTCCCCCACCATGGCTTTTTATCATCTGGGGTCTTCTTTTGGCCCCTTTGGCTTTTGGGAACAACTTTCCGCTCCCCCCCTGTGAACCCGCATAGCCTACCATGGTGGCCTTTAGGGGGGATGTAGGATATGAAACAACCAACCATGCAAATATATTACTGTTCTATATTCCAGGGTGAGGAGCACTTTTCCGGGTTTGTCTAATCCCCCCCCGCCGGTTACCCCATTCCAGAACCCCCCCTGGGGGGGTGACGGAGGCCGACGGCAGGCAGATGGGCCGGATGTACTCAGTGTAGGTGACAGGACTGTCCAGCTTGATCAGACCAATGTCCCATTTATCTCCTTTAGTGTCATACTGAGAATGGATATGGAGTGTGCTGATTTTCTTATAGACACCGTTTGGATTATCCAACTCGAGGCTGAGTGCGCCCAAGTGCACATCATAGTTAGGCAAGGGGAAGGCGCTGCAAATGAGAGGACACCAAATTCACGTGAATGGAGAAATTAATTTTTTCATCATTTTTGGTGGGATTTTTTGCAGCAACAGTGCCCCCTATATTTTGAAGGGATGATGCACTCTGTGTAACCTCAGAGATCTAAGACACGTAACTTCCAGCCTTGGGTCCAACCACTACCCCCACCCATTGCTAGAATGAGTTGGAATTGGAGAGCATTGTACACTGGTGTGGCATCTGTTTTCTCCAAGGCCACATAGTTGGTCAAAGGTTAATGATGAGGCATCAGAGAAGACTGAACTTTATAAACTGGACAAGAGCAATGGGGGACGGGGATAACTGCTGGAGATACAAGAGCAATGGGGGACGGGGATAACTGCTGGAGATACAAGAGCAATGGGGGACGGGGATAACTGCTGGAGATACAAGAGCAATGGGGGATGGGGATAACTGCTGGAGATACAAGAGCAATGGGGGGTGGGGATAACTGCTGGAGATACAAGAGTCTCTATACAGTCTGTTCTGAGATGAAGAAGTGAAGTCAGTGATGGTGATGAGAAATGAGAAGAAAACTTACACTGCAATGCAATGAGCAGCAGTCAGCACCCACTGGTCAGAGATCAAGGACCCACCACAGATATGGGAGCCCAGATACTGCAAACTAGCCTGCCAGGGCCATTGTCCATCCACAGCATTCGTACCACCAACGATCCGGCTGGAGAAAGCTGGAGACCCACATGTCGGCTGTGACCTATTGGTGGCTGAGACTGAGAAAAATAAAAGAGAATTGATTATAAGAACAACTGCCTAGGAGGAACCCAAAAGCACAAAGCCAATGGGAGGTATTGGACCCTATCACCACACATGAGGTGTTTGGACCCTATCTCCACCAATGAGGTGTTGGATCCTATCTCCACCCATAAGATGTTGGATAGTATCTCCACCCATGAAGTGTTAGACAGTATCTTCAACCATAAGGTGTTGGACCCTATCTCCACCCATGAGGTGTTGGACCCTATCTTCACCCATAAGGTTTGGATTGTATCTCCACCCATGAAGTGTTAGATCATATCTCCACCCATGAGGTGTTGGACCCTATCTCCATCCATGAGGTGTTTAACACTATCTCTGCTCATGAGGTAATGGACCCTATCTCCATCCATGAGGTATTGAACACTATCTCTGCTCATGAGGTAATGGACCCTATCTCCATCCATGAGGTGTTGGACCCTATCTCCATCCATGAGGTGTTGGACCCTATCTTCACCCACCAGGTATTGGACCCTATCTTCACCCATGTTGTATTGGACCCTATCACTATCCAAAATGTGTTTGACCCTATCTCCATCCATGAGATGTTGGATGCAATTTCCATTCATGCTGTACTGGGCCCTCTCTCCACCCCTGAGGTATGTGACTCTGCCTCCATCCTTCAGTACTGCTTTATAATGTCCTCCATGCTGCTCCTAGTTCTAGTAAGTGTTCTACCACCATTATCTCCAGTGCTGAAGTCACAACTACATTGCTCAGTCCTGCTCTATAATGTCCTCCTCTTTGTGTGCACTGTATGGGAGACAACATAGCTCGTCTCCAGCTATTTTTAGGGTGGGGTGGAGAGACATTTTTCTTTTTTCAGCCTTATAAGCTATGTAATTATGTACTGACAATTAGTTATAGAGTCTGTTGATAAATGTGTAGCGCTGAAGAGGCCATTTTTTATTTGGGACAGTAGATGGTGCCAGAGCCCTCGTGTCAGGTACAGCTTGGGCGGCCCAGAGCTCTCCAAGGATAGAAGTACATTTCTGCTATGTGATAAGCAGTGTCCTCAAGGAGTCTGCAAAAAGGGGTAACACAGTGTGTCCAAAGCAGCAGTATGTCCTGAAGTGTAGAAAGGCAATCCGGGAGAATGCCATTGTTGGACCTCAGTGACGGTGGTGGAGAGACTGGTTGCCTGAGAGCAGTGGGAGACTAAAGAAAGGCTTCTTACTGCTACTAGGTCTTGGTCCTTCTGTACTTCTTTACATCCATGTACACAGTTTCTGCTGTTCATTGTTCCTATTAGAATTCAATAGTAAATTTGTCTTCATACTGGGACCTCTTCCCTATAGTTTATCACCAAAGGCTGGTCAAAGCAGTACACATGGAGAAGTTGGCAGGATGGGCACAAACATGGTGGAAGAAGAAGCCACTTTCTCCCCAAGTAGTTCACATGATGCTACAGCCAGCGAGACAAAAATCCCAAGCTTACTGGAAGATGCTGACGGTGGTCCCCTGAGGCGACGCTGAGGAAGAGGTTCTTCACAGAGTGCCAAAGGGAAGATGAGATGCTGTTCTAGTATGGAAATGATGTAATGAAGTAATGGCCACCCTACAAAGAAAGAAGCTGGGGCTATGTCTTTCACCGATACAGATCTGGAGGTGCAAGAGGTGCCAACACTTGCGGAGAACCCTACAAGAATTATTAAGGCTAGAGCCAACCCTGAATGAGCTCTACAAGTGGGTCCCAAGAATGAGCTCCACTAGTGGGAACCAAGAATGAGCTCCTCTGGTGGGCTTCAAGAATGAACTCTACAAGTGGGTCCCAAGTATAAGCTCCACTGGTGGGTCCCAAAAATGAACTCCTCTGGTGGGCCTCAGGAATAAGCTCTACAAGTGGGTCCCAAGAATGAGCTCCACTGTTGGAAACCAAGAATGAGCTCCACCAGTGGACCCTAGGAGTCGACTACACTGGTGGTCCCAGGCAACCCATTCTGACACTACATACTAGGTCACACTTCCAACTATGGCCAAACTTGACACCACAGCAGGCAATGCCTATAACTACCCCAAGCACACTCAATGATACTTAGCTACCTTCAGTAGAACATCATCTGCGAAAATAGGCTCCCGGCAAGTACTAGACCTTGGCCCTTGTATACTAATTTGCATCCTGTACACCGGTTCTGTGGTTTATTGTTCCTATTAGAACTCATCAGTAAAGTTGTGTTAAAGCCAAAAGATGTTCCCTGGAGTTTCTCGTCATATACTTGTCACATCTTCACAAATGCAGGATGCAAGTCAAATAATGGACAGGGATAGTGTCATCCCTCATGTACACACACAACAGCTTCTTCATGTATGTACATCACAATGTGTTGGCTATAAACGGCTGCAGGTAAAACCTACTCAAGTGTCTTCACTTGTCAAAAATAGAAATCAGCCAGACCCAATCTTTATTGGTACTTTATTTCTTTATTATACTTTATTATTCATACCCAATGACGCTGATTACTGGCCTTGGCAGCAGCTCCCTGGCACTGATTTCTGCAGCACACATTGCTACAATGCGAGAACTGCAATAAACATACTTACAGGCTCCCCGATAATAAAGCTTTATTGCAATAAAATAACAAGTCCAGCAACTTTCTTCTGAAATAAAATCAATCATCTCCTCACAACTTTTCAAGATCTCTGCTTCCTCTCAGTGAATGGAACCTGTCCTACATCATGCTCACAACCCTCTTTCTGCATTTCAGTGTAGACAATTCCCTATGACCTACATAAGACAGCAGCACAAACCCCTCTCGGGTTCACAATTCTAGGCTAACAGCTCTTAAATGCACCAAAACATTGTAACAAACCTTTCAGCGCTGCTCAGAGATCTGAGAGGTTAGAACCATAAATGCCAGAATCAAACTGAGGGAATTTTAATTTTAGGTACAGAACTTTCTTTGACCGAAATTCCATTTCCATATAAGATATCTATCAGGAGAAGAATCACAATTATCTTTTTGGCCAAATGCCATTATTTCCAAAAAGGAATTAGAAACAAGAGACCATGAGAAGAGAAGAAAGTGAGTAAGAGACAATCAGAAGAAGGAAAAACTAAAGAAATACAAGTACAGGCCCAAGAAGTAGAGAGAAAGAAGGGGTCCATCAGAGATCCAAGAAGTAGAGATAAAGAAAGGGTCCACCAGAGATCCGAGAACTAGAGAGAAAGAAGAGGTCCATTAGAGGTCCAAGAAGTAGAGAGAAAGAAGAGGTACAACGAGGCCCAAGAGATAGAGACAAACAAGAGGGCCACCAGAGGCCCAAGAGATAGAGACAAAGAAGAGGTTCAATAGAGGTCCAAGAAGTAGAGAGAAAGAAGAGGTACAAAGAGGCCCAATAAATATAGAGAAAGAAGAGGTGCACCAGAGGTCAGAGAAACAGAGACAAAAGAGGAAGTCAACCAGAGGTCTGAGAAATAGAAAGAAAAAGGTCTAATAAAGAAAAGGTCCACTATAGATCCAAGAAATAGAGAGAAAGAAGAGGTCCACCAGAGAACCAAGAGATAAAGAGAAAGAAGAGATCCATCATAGGGCCAAGAAATAAAGAGAAAGAAAAAATTCACCAGAGGTACAAGAAATAGAGACAAAAGAGGAGGTCAACCAGAGGTCCGAGAAATAAAGAGTAAAACGAAAAGGTCCAAGAATAACAGAGAAAGAATAAGTTGACCAGAGATTCGAGAAATAGAAAGAAGATGTCTACCAGAGACCCAAGAGAGAAGAGGTCCACCAGTGATCCAAGAGAGAATTAGTCAACCAGACGTCAAATAAATAGATACAAAATAAGAGGTCCATCAGAGGCCAAAGAGATGGAGAGAAAAAAGAGGTAACTAGAGGTCCAAGAGATAGAGAGAAAGAAAAGTCCACCAGAGGTCCAAGAAATAGAAAGAAGAGGTCTACCAGAGACCCTAGAGAGAATAAGTCCACCAGAGATCCAAGAGATAGAGAGAAAGAAGAGGTCTATCAGAGACCCAAGTGTGAAGTGGTCAACCAGAAGTCCAATAAATAGAGACAAAAGAAGAGGTCCATCAGAGGCCAAAGATGGAGAGAAAAAAGAGGTAACTAGAGGTCCAAGAGATAGAGAGAAAGAAAAAGGTCCACCAGAGGTCCAAAAAATAGAAAGAAGAGGTCTACCAGAGACCCTAGAGAGAAGAGGTCCACCAGAGATCCAAGAGATAGAGAGAAAGATGAGGTCTATCAGAGACCCAAGTGAGAAGTGGTCAACCAGAAGTCCAATAAATAGATACAAAAGAAGAGGTCCATCAGAGGCCAAAGATGGAGAGAAAAAAGAGGTAACCAGAGATCCAAGAGACAGAGAGAAAGAAAAGGTCCACCATAGATATAAGAGATAGAGAGAAAGAAAAGGTCCACCAGAGATCCAAGAGATACAGAGAAAGAAAAGGTCCACCAGAGATACAAGAGATATAGCTTAAGAAAAGGTCCACTAGAGATCCAAAAGATAGAGAGAAAGATGAGGTCAACCAGAGGCCCAAGAGATAAAGAGAAATAAGAGGTACATCGTAGGCCCAAGAAAGAGTGAGAAAGAAAAAGTTCACCAGATGTCCAAGAAATAGATACAAAAGAGGAGGTCAAACAGAGGTCTGATAAATAAAGAGTAAAAAGAAAAGGTCCAAGAATAACAGAGAAAGAAGAAGTCCACCAGAGATCCGAGAAATAGAAAGAAGAGGTCCATCAGAGACCCAAGAGAGAAGCAGTTCACCTGAGGTCCAAGAAATAGATAGAAAGAAATGGTCCACCAGAGGCCAAATAGATGGAGAGAAAAAAGAAGTCACTAGAGGTCCAGGAGATAGCGAGAAGTAAGAGGTCCACCAGAGATGCAAAATATGGAAAGAGAAGGTCCACCAGAGGCCCTAGAAATAGAATAAAGAGGTCCACCAGAGATCCAAGAGATAGAGAAGAAGAAGAAGTGCACCAGAGGCCCAAGAAATAGAGAGAAAAAAGAGGTCCACCCGAGGCACAAGATATATAGAGAAAGAAGGCCCAAGAAATAAAGGGAAAGAAGAGGTCCACAAGAGGCCCAAGAAATAGAGGGAAAGAAGAGGTCCACAAGAGGCCCAAGAAATAGAGGGAAAGAAGATGTCCACCAGAGTCTGAAGATATAGAAAGAAAAGGCTCAAAAGTTGCCCAATAACATGGTGAGAACTGGTCTTCAGAGTAGCCATAGGTCAGATATGGTGAGAACTGGACTGCATAGTTTCCAATAAGTCGGACATGGTGAGAACTAGCCTATAGAGTATCCAAGGGTCAGACATGGCGTGAACTGGACTACACAGTTTCCTAGAGTCAGACATAATTGAATGAAGAGAGGACTGAGTACAGTTTGAGCACTTATTGCAAGTTTCTACAGATATAGTTGAGCCGAATGTCATTGACCTCAGTGTTGTTGTATTGTTGTATTCCTAGAACCCCCCACCCCAGATAACAATGGTGATACAACTCACAGATAATGTGCTACCCCCTGCCCTTATCACTCCAGCCATTATCTACGTGGTGATACGAGGGGTCTCTTACCGACATGTAGCCCCACCAGTGCCCAGAGCAAGGTCCTCTCCATTCTCCAGCAGTGACCTCTTTGCCGCCTCTTCTTGCCCGGTGATCCCTTATCTCCTAGCAGCTCGTCAGATATAGGAGGTGTCATCAAGCAGGGAAGTTCTCACACTAGAACTTTGGACCAGGCATTGATTTTTTTCTCTGGCCTCTTTTCTACAATTCTCTGCCTGGATTTTATGACGCTTTGTCACTTTCTTTTCTGCAGGTGAATAAATAACTTGAGAAAATATATTAAAACTTCAGTGTTGTTTCCACGGGGGAGATAATAAATGCTCCTTGGAAGAAGGTTCCTCTGATGGATTGTTATGGTTTATTTATTAGGCAAACCATGAACCATGAGGGGTAGGGTCCGACCTCTGGGACCACGCCACTTGCTTGTTCTGTACATCCCACTTATTTTAACCATGCATAGGGTAACCAAGGGCCACGTGTGTCTCCTGTTTTTTTGGTGGTCACCTTTCTTCAGTCCATACTGTTCTCAATCTCCAGTGTTATATCCCGGGGACCCATCTTTATGAGATTTATTGTATCTACTCTTTGATATCATAAAAGAGTTGAACTAAAAGTGTGGGCTCGCCAAAAGCCTAACTACCTGTAGACCTTCATACCAAAGGGGTTTTCTCACCACAATAATTGGCTTTTAATGAAGACAATTATCAAATACATTGCTGATCTGATTTTGCTTTGTTCAGGAGATAAAGATTGTATCTACTGTGTGTGTGTAGACAAATTTCCTGAACTGACCTATCCCTGCTCTATTTCTTGTCTGTTTGCTCCAAGCAAATGAGTCACTCCCTACTGAGTCTTACGCTGATGAGCAAAAGGGTAACAATGTTTTGAACTTTTGACTTTCAGGCTCCATATCTTATCATCCACTACAGCTTTGACCGTGAGACTCCTATTGTTTTATAGATAATCATCTTGGCTCTCTTATATAGAAATGTGACCTGCAACTATTTAGCATCTGCTTAGTTCTGCAGATTCTTGTCCTGTAACTGCATTGTTACTGTTTTGCTCCTACAAATCTACATTTTAATTTTTAGTATTTTGTAAATCCCCCTTTGGCTTTCAGCTCTGCCTGACTCTTTCTGGTAAATATATGATAGAGTCCTTGGGCTCGCCCATCTGCGGCTGCTATTTTCCCAGGATCCCCCAATTTGTCTTTCCCACCCATGCACGGATCATCTCGCCCACGGCTGGAGGGCTTGCAGTAGCTTCAGAGAAGATGTTAAGGCACCAAAATACAGCGGGGACTAGATTATTGCAGTGACCTTATGTATAATAATGAAAGATACCCCAATGAGGCACGTTTATAATACTAATGTGTAGAGACAGTTGTGATTGCGTTTCTATGTATTTTACTATATTTCATTTTGTTAGCATTGTACTCAGAGCATGCTGGGTAACAACACGGGTGTGGAATACAGTAACTGTATGACGTGTAAGCAGGAAGTTTACCTGTGATTGGCCGGGCTGCTCTCTAACCTGATTAGGCTTAATTTTGAAGCGCGCTGTGAACAAGGACAGATCATTGTCCAAAACGCGTTAGCGTTATTTGCCTGGAACGTTTATCCTCTGTTTTATAAACTATTGTCCTATCTGCCTTTCCACGACGCGCTGGATTGTAAACATTTCCTCTGAATCCTTCCGGGCTCTGGATCAGATTCAAGCAGGTCTCAACCAAAATCTGATCCCCGGTCTCTTCTTCACGCTCCCAATGTTGGTTCAGATTAGATTAACACGTATCTGTTCTGATGACAATAACTTGAAGCAGGAATCATATTTCCTGAGAGTTAGTCTCTTTCCCGGTTGGATGCTGCGCTGCATCATGTCACATATCCAAAAGAAATAGGAAGGATCTTCTGCCCCCCCCCAAAAAAAAATAAATAAATAAAAAATCATCAGACTCTATTGGTTTTCTCTACATTCTTTTCTATGGAATTTAAAGAAATATCCCGTATTTTCCACAAACAACGGTTACTCCAGCAAATCATCGGATACGATCACAAGGATCTAAGTGTGTATCCAGAAAAGCTCTAACATCAGGCGGTGGACTGACCCCTTCAGTGCTGCCTGTCCCTAACACATCAGCACCTACTTTGGTTGTTACAAATCTGCTTCCTCCGGGTTTATATGTTGCAGATTCATGAATATATTGTAACAATTTATTTCAATGACTACAAATACCGCAGACAACATTGGAAAGTATCTTCATTGTAATGCTAGTTCTGTAATATATGTGATTACCTGCACGCGTGGGGAGCTCATCATGTGAGGGCAGAGTGCGGCGTCACCTCTCTGATGTACAATGTACTGGTAACTGTCAAATTTCAGCCGTCTCTTTCCACTCCATATCGCTACATTCTCACGATATGTCTCCCATACTGGTACAAGGTATTGAAGGGGTCACTTTACCAAAGAGGGGAGGACACCATGTATGTAAGCTTTGCAAGCATATTGCATATTGGGTTTTTTTTGCTGAAAACTTTTGCACCTTTTGGCCTGAACGAACGCTGAGATTTGCTTTTATATTATTGTGTTTGTTTCTATTTTTCTATTTAAAGGGGTTGTATCTTTTCATTGAATGGTCTTCAGAATAAGGGGACAGTGAAAACAAGCAACTTTGCAATTGGATGTCATTAGCAAAGCTGTCTTGTTTTCACTGTCTCCCTTATCTTCGTTTTGTGTAAACACTGTTCCCCAGTTTCGGTCGGATTCCTCCTCCTTTCATTTCATTGGCTGACGGCTCTACTAATTTACATTCTGTCTGGCCCCCGGTCGTATTCACGGGAGAGCGCATTCCTGCCTCTATCATTCACAATAAGGGGCCGGCAACATTTCACTCTGCACAGCCAACAGCTCTACAGTAACACTGCAGCTGCATCTACAATCAGAAAACAGCAGAATTGTGCTCAGTGCGTAATGCTGCTGCGTGTAAACATAGAAGGGAGACAGATCTGTGCTGCTCTGGATGGGTTTATAGAAGACTGGATTCAACTGTAACAAACCCCCAGCTGTGACAGGAGAAGAGATCAGTGCTCTGAGTTCGTAGAGGACTGTCTAGACTGAATGCAGGCCCGTGGTATGTAAACAAACAGCTCTTACAAAATAAGACTGCATAGGAGAGAAACGACACAGTGACATGTGGACTCAGACAGAGAGGTGGAGGAAGAGCACACTGACTCGGGAGCGAGCATGAACAGTGAAGGGGGGGATGATGTCATCCCCCTTCAGTTAAGAAACACCCAGCTGAGAGGGGAAGAAACGCCCCTGGATTTGTAGAGCTGAGAAACTGAAAGTACAATGAAACACACGAACTGATGAAGCGATACATCCCCTTTATGATATCCTTCCTATATAACGATGTCATGTGACCTGACCGCTCGATCTGGATTGGATATTGTCCCCTTTTTAATCATGTCTGTACATGTGATGAGCAATGATTAAGAGCACCCAGTGCCTGAAACGTGTCGGCCATTACCTGTCTGTCTTCTGCTGCATTTTTTAAAATGTGGAATAAAGGATTTATGCTGGATCCACGTGCACTTGTTCCTCTGTGACCTTCTCTGTGACCTCCGATATCCGTGCAGCTCTTAAACACTGGGAGAGCTGGTTACATGTAACCTCTGTATATTTCCCAAGAATAATCCCATCACATCTTATATTGTGTATTTTGGAAATTGGAATTATTTGTAAAATGGAGAAGAAAAAATGCAGAGAAATCCATCCCCGGCACCGTCAGCCGAATACAGACAACTTAGAAGAGCTGGGCACCGTCCATGGCTACCAAGAGAGCATTGTCTCCCTGCAGCTGTCCTCCTCCATTAATAGCATCACCTTTGCTCTTGTGGACCTAGAAGTAAACTCCTCAAACTTTCACAAAAGTGTCCCTGCAGCTTTAAGATGTCCCAGGAGGTCTTCTTGCCCATTTTAGTTGGACGTCTTTCATTGTCTTACTTTGAATGTTATCTCCCATTATTTCTGAAGATTCACTCATCTAATGGCTAAACATTCCAAAACCCTTATCAGCCCCCTAGTCATCTTATCAGCCCCCTAGTCATCTTATCAGCCCCCTAACCATCTTATCAGCCCCCTAGTCATCTTATCAGCCCCCTAACCATGTTATCAGCCCCCTAGTCATCTTATCAGCCCCCTAGTCATCTTATCAGCCCCCTAACCATCTTATCAGCCCCCTAGTCATCTTATCAGCCCCCTAACCATCTTATCAGTCCCCTAGTCATCTAATCAGCCCTCTAGTCATCTTATCAGTCCCCTAGTCATCTAATCAGCCCCCTAGTCGTCTTATGAGCCCTCTAGTCATCTTATCAGCCCCCTATTTGTCTTATCAGCCCTCTAATAATCTTGTCAGCCCTCTAGTCATCTTATCAGCCCCCTAGTCGTCTTATGAGCCCTCTAGTCATCTTATCAGCCCCCTAGCCGTCTTATGAGCCCTCTACTCATCTTATCAGCCCCCTAGTCGTCTTATCAGCCCCCTAGTCATCTTATCAGCCCCCTAACCATCTTATCAGCCCCCTAGTCATCTTATCAGCCCCCTAACCATCTTATCAGCCCCCTAGTCATCTAATCAGCCCTCTAGTCATCTTATCAGTCCCCTAGTCATCTAATCAGTCCCCTAGTCATCTAATCAGCCCCCTAGTCATCTTATCAGCCCCCTAGTCATCTTATCAGTCCCCTAGTCATCTTATCAGCCCCCTAGTCATCTTATCAGTCCCCTAGTCTTTATCAGCCTCCTATATATCTTATCAGCCCTCTAGTCATCTTATCAGCCCCCTCTTCATCTTATCAGCCCTCTAGTCGCCTTATCACCCCCCTTGTCATCTTATCAACCCCTTGTCATCTTACCAGCCCTCTAGTCGTCTTATCAGCCCCTAGTCATCTTATCAGCCCCTATTTGTTTTATCAGCCCCTCTTATAATCTTATCAGCCCTCCTAGTCGTCTTATCAGCCCCTTTCATCTTTTCAGCCCCTATCGTCTTATCAGTCCCCTAGTAATCTTATCAGCCCCCTATCCATCTTATCAGCCCTCTAGTCATCTTATCAGCCCTCTAGTCGTCTTATCAGCCCCCTAGCCGTCTTATGAGCCCTCTAGTCATCTTATCAGCCCCCTAACCATGTTATCAGCCCCCTAGTCATCTTATCAGCCCCCTAACCATCTTATCAGCCCCCTATTTATCTTATCAGCCCCCTAACCATCTTATCAGCCCCCTAGTCATCTTATCAGACCCCTAACCATCTTATCAGTCCCCTAGCCATTTTTAATTCTGGTCCTCTAGGTCACTTATCAGTCCCCTAGTCATCTAATCAGTCCCCGAGTCATCTAATCAGCCCCCTAGTCATCTTATCAGCCCCCTAGTCATCTTATCAGTCCCCTAGTCATCTTATCAGCCCCCTATTCGTCTTCTCAGCCCCCTATTCATCTTATCAGCCCTCTAGTCATCTTACCAGCCTCCTATTCATCTTATCAGCCCTCTAGTCATCTTATCAGCCCCCTATTTGTCTTATCAGCCCTCTAGTCATCTTATCAGCCCCCTTGTCATCTTATCAACCCCTTGTCATCTTATCAGCCCTCTACTCGTCTTATCAGCCCCTAGTCATCTTATCAGCCCCTATTTGTTTTATCAGCCCTTTAATAATCTTATCAGCCCTCTAGTCGTCTTATCAGCCCCCTATTCATCTTTTCAGCCCCCTATTCGTCTTATTAGCCCTCTAGTCATCTTATCAGCCCCCTATTTGTCTTATCAGCCCTCTCATAATCTTATCAGCCCTCTAGTCGTCTTATCAGCCCCCTAGTCATCTTATCAGCCCCCTAGTCGTCTTATCAGCCCCCTAGTCATCTTATCAGCCCCCTAGTCGTCTTATCAGCTCCCTAATCGTCTTATCAGTCCCCTAGTCATCTTATCAACCCCTTTTCATCTTATCAGCTCCCTAGTCATCTTATCAGCCCCCTAGTCATCTTATCAGCCCGCTAGTCATCTTATTAGTCCTGAAGCCATCTTCTTGTGTGTAGTTTCTTGGTTCTCTTGGGTTACTTGAGTAACAGACGTTGAGGACAACCATTGGAGGTCTACATTAGGGATCCGCTCCTCCAAGCTTCAGACATTGTCTATAAATCTGTATTTTTCAGTAGATTTATAGTGATGGGAATCCAATGGTGAAGGTGGTTGTCACCTCACTGAAGATGAATCATATAAGGGTATAGAGGGGTACTGTGCTTGGGCTGATATGACCCAGCACAGTTTGGCATCACACCTCAGTCTCTGTTCCCACTACATGTCTATATACTATATAAAGTCCTGCGTGGTCTCACCCTCGTGTATTATTCCTCTGCCTCCTCTTAACCCAGAGACAGTAAAACATTCCCAGTGTACAGTGTATTGGCACATCCTTATCTATATCACAAGTTGTTAAGCAATCAAGGTATGAAATTCCTGCTGAGTGATATAAACCATTGCAAAAGCCGCCCCCGGGCATAAGCGAAGTGCTTTATATGCCTAGACTTGTAGATAAGGAGGACTACAGGCCGGCAATCAAGTCATAACCACTAAGGACTGAAGTGGAGTCCTCGCCCTCCTACACTCTCCTTTTCTAACGTCCCACCTGTTTGGTGTCCTCCTTCTTTAGAGAACCTCTTCTCTAATGTCCTTTACATTTGGAGTCCATGCTACTAAAGTACTTCCCCTCTGGAGAACTTCTTCCCTTAATCCCTTTATTTTTAGAGTACCTTCTCTCAAGAGTTATTCAACTCTAAACGTCTTCCCACCAGAGTCCTTTCTCTGTAGAGGCTTTCGGTCTAAAGTGTTTGTTCCCTAATCTCTCCTACCTCTTCTCTGACATTCCACTTTTCTAGAGTGCTTCCTCTCTAAAGTTCTTCTTCTCCAGACTGCTTCATCCCTACAGTGCTTCCTCTCTAATGTTCTTCTTCTCCAGACTTCTTCGTCCCTAGAGTGCTTCCTCTCTAATGTTCTTCTCCTCCAGACTGCTTCATCCCTAGAGTGCTTTCTCTTTAAAGTCCTTTCTATCTAGAGTCCATTCTTGTTTGAGTTCTTCTTCTCTAAAGTCCTTCTCTATAGTGCCCCTTATCTAAAATGCTTCTTCTCTACAATCCTCTCTCCCTGGAATGCTTCTTCCCAAAAGACTTCCTTCCTGGAGTATTTATTTTCTAAAGTCCTTACTTTCTAGAGTGCTTCTTCTTTAAAGTGTTTCCATGTTAGAGTGCTTTTTCCCCAAAATACTTCCTTTCTAGAGTACTTCTTTAAAGTCCTTACTTTCTAGAGTGCTTCTTCTCTCAAGTCCTTATTTTCTGCAGTGCTTCTTCTCTATAGTCCTTACTTTCTGGAGTGCTTCTTCTCTCAAGTCCTTACTTTCTGGAGTGCTTCTTCTCTCAAGTCCTTACTTTCTGGAGTGCTTCTTCTCTCAAGTCCTTACTTTCTAGAGTGCTTCTTCTCTAAAGTCCTTACTTTCTAGAGTGCTTCTTCTCTAAAGTCCTTACTTTCTGGAGTGCTTCTTCTCTAAAGTCCTTACTTTCTAGAGTGCTTCTTCTCTAAAGTCCTTTCTTCCTAGAGGGCTTCTTCTCTCAAGTCCTTACTTTCTAGAGTGCTTCTTCTCTCAAGTCTTTTCCTTCTAGAGTGCTTCTTCTCTCAAGTCCTTACTTACTAGAGTGCTTCTTCTCTCAAGTCCTTACTTTCTAGAGTGCTTCTTCTCTCAAGTCCTTACTTTCTAGAGTGCTTCTTCTCTCTAGTCCTTACTTACTAGAGTGCTTCTTGTCTCAAGTTCTAACTTTGTAGAGTGCTTCTTCTCTCAAGTCCTTTCTTCCTAGAGGGCTTTTCTTCTCAAAGTCCTTACTTTCTAGAGTGCTTCTTCTCTCAAGTCCTTACTTTCTAGAGTGCTTCTTCTCTCTAGTCCTTACTTTCTAGAGTGCTTCTTCTCTCAAGTTCTCACTTTCTAGAGTGCTTCTTCTCTAAAGTCCTTACTTTCTAGAGTGCTTCTTCTCTAAAGTCCTTACTTTCTATAGTGCTTCTTCTCTAAAGTTCTTACTTTCGGGAGTGCTTCTTCTCTCAAGTCCTTTCTTCCTAGAGGGCTTCTTCTCTAAAGTCCTTACTTTCTAGAGTGCTTCTTCTCTAAAGTCCTTACTTTCTAGAGTGCTTCTTCTCTAAAGTCCTTACTTTCTAGAGTGCTTCTTCTCTAAAGTTCTTACATTCTAGAGTGCTTCTTCTCTAAAGTTCTTACTTTCTAGAGTGCTTCTTCTCTAAAGTCCTTACTTTCTAGAGTGCTTCTTCTCTAAAGTCCTTACTTTCTAGAGTGCTTCTTCTCTAAAGTTCTTACATTCTCGAGTGCTTCTTCCCTCAAGTCCTTTCTTCCTAGAGTGCTTCTTCTCTAATGTCCTTACTTTCTAGAGTGCTTCTTCTTTCAAGTCCTTACTTACTAGAGTGCTTCTTCTCTCAAGTCCTTACTTTCTCGAGTTACTTCTCTGCAGTCAGATGGCCGTTGATTCTTATTACATTCGTTTCTGACAATATTTCAGTGAAGAGGAAATAATAATAAAATAACGTCAGTTTATTTCACATTGAGTCGCTCGAGAGGATACAGAGAACGTTTGTCTCTCCTCTGCCGTCCATGAAGGTGATACACCGCTCACAGGAGACCACGTGCAGCAATCATTACCTGCTGCTCTCGATGTCGTTTGTAAGTTACTCTCTTTCATACCTACAAACACTCATACACTGTATATATATATATATATACACGTATGTACACGTAACCTATACACTATGTATGGATGCACACACGTTCCATATACACATCACACAGATACACACACTATATATACATCACACACCTACAGTATCTCACAAAAGTCAGGACACCCCTCACATTATATACAGTATCTCACAAAAGTCAGGACACCCCTCACATTATATACAGTATTCACAAAAGTCAGGACAACCCCTCACTTTAAATTATACAGTATCTCAAAAAAGTCAGGACACCCCCTCAAAAATATATACAGTATCTCACAAAAGTCAGGACACCCCCTCCACATTTTTATACAGTATCTCACAAAAGTCAGGACAACCCCTCACATTATATACAGTATCTCACAAATTTCTTTAAACACCCCTCACTTTAAATATACAGCATCTCACAAAAGTCAGGACACCCCTCACATTATATACAGTATCTCACAAAAGTCAGGACACCCCTTACATTCCTGTAAATCTTGTCTTTTATCTTTCATGGGACAACACTGAAGATTTGACCCTGATACAATGTAAAGTAGTCAGTGCTCGGCTTGTATCACAGGGAAGAACTCACAGCATCAATGTCTATGGGGACAAAAGTGAGGACACCCCTAAGAGACCACAAAAGTGAGGACACCCCTAAGAGACCACAAAAGTGAGGACACCCCTAAGTGATACAATGTAAAGTAGTCAGTGCCCGGCTTGTATCACAGGGAAGAACTCACAGCATCAATGTCTATGGGGACAAAAGTGAGGACACCCCTAAGAGACCACAAAAGTGAGGACACCCCTAAGGAAACCGCAAAATGGGGGAAAACCTCTAAAAAGATCGCAAAAGTGAGGAAACCCCAAAAGAGATCGCAAAAGTGAGGACACCCCTAAGTGATACAATGTAAAGAGTCAGTGCCCGGCTTGTATCACGGGGGAAGAACTCACAGCATCAATGTCTATGGGGACAAAAGTGAGGACACCCATAAGAGACCACAAAAGTGAGGACACCCCTAAGAAACCGCAAAAGTGAGGACACCCCTAAGTCACTGCAAAAGTGAGGACACCCCTAAGAGACCGCAAAAGTGAGGACACCCCTAAGAGACCGCAAAAGTGAGGACACCCCTATGAGACCACAAAAGTGAGGACACCCCTAAGTGACCACAAAAGTGAGGACACCCCTAAGTTATACAATGTAAAGTAGTCAGTCCCCCCGGCTTGACACAGGGAAGAACTCACAGCATCAATGTCTATGGGACAAAAGTGAGGAAACCCCTAAGAGACCACAAAAGTTAGGACACCCCTAAAAACCGCAAAAGTGAGGACACCCCTAAGTGAAAACAATTTAAAGTAGTCAGTGCCGGCTTGTATCACGGGGAAAACTCACAGCATCAATGTCTATGGGGACAATAGTGAGGACACCCCTAAGAGACCACAAAACTGAGTACACCCCTAATTGACCACAAAAGTGAGGACACCCCTAAGTGACTGCAAAAGTGAGGACACCCCTAAGAGACCACAAAAGTGAGGACACCCCTAAGAAACCGCAAAAGTGAGGACACCCCTAAGAGACCACAAAAGTGAGGACACCCCTAAGTGATACAATGTAAAGTAGTCAGTGCCCGGCTTATATTACAGGGAAGAACTCACAGAATCAATGTCTATGGGGACAAAAGTGAGGACACCCCTAAGAGACCACAAAAGTGAGGACACCCCTAAGCGAAAACAATGTAAAGTAGTCAGTGCCCGGCTTGTATACGGGGAAGAACTCACAGCATCAATGTCTATGGGGACAAAAGTGAAGACACCCCTAAGAGACAACAAAAGTGAGGACACCCCTAAGAAACCGCAAAAGTGAGAACACCCATAAGTGATACAATGTAAAGTAGTCAGTGCCGGCTTTGAAATCACAGGGAAGAACTCACAGCATCAATGTCCAAAATGGGGACAAAAGTGAGACACCCCTAAGTGATACAATGTAAAGTAGTCAGACCCCCGACTTGTATCACAGGAAGAACTCACACCCATCAATGTCTATGGGGAAAAAAGTGAGGACACCTCTAAGTGACAACAAAAGTATGGACACCCCTAAGAGACCGCAAAAGTGAGGACACCCCTAAGTGATACAATGTAAAGTAGTCAGTGCCTGGCTTGTATCACAGGGGAGAATTCACAGCATCAATTTCTATGGGGACAAAAGTGAGGACACCCCTAAGAGAGAACAAAAGTGAGGACACCCCTAAGAAACCGCAAAAGTGAGGACACCCCTAAGTGACAGCAAAAGTGATGAACACATAAGAGACCGCAAAAGTGAGGACACCACGAAGAAACCACAAAAGTGAGGACACCCCTAAGAGACCACAAAAGTGAGGACACCCCTAAGATACAACAAAAGATAGGACCACCCTAAGAGACCGCACAAGCGAGGACACCCCTAAGAGACTGATACAATGTAACGTAGTCAGTGCCCGGCTTGTATCACAGGGAAGAACTCACAGCATCAATGTCTATGGGGACAAAAGTGAGGACACCCCTAAGAGACCACAAAAGTGAGGACACCCCTAAGAAACCGCAAAAGTGAGGACACCCCTAAGTGATACAATTTAAAGTAGTCAGTGCCGGCTTGTATCACAGGGAAAAACTCACAGCATCAATGTCTATGGGGACAAAAGGGGAGGACAACCCCTAAGAGACCAAAAAAAGTGAGGACACCCCTAAAAACTGCAAAAGTGAGGAAACCCCTAAGTGAATACAATGTAAAGTAGTCAGTGCCCGCTTGTATCCAGGAAGAACTCACAGCATCAATGTCTATGGGGACAAAGTGGAGGACACCCCTAAGAGACTGCAAAAGGAGGACACCCCTAAGTGATACAATGTAAAGTATCAGTGACCGACTTGTATCACAGGAAGAACTCACAGCATCAATGTCTATGGGGACAAAAGTGAGGACACCCTAAAGACTGCAAAAGAGAGGACACCCCCTAAGTGATACAATGTAAAGTAGTCAGTGCCCGACTTGTATCACAGGGAAAAAACTCACAGCATCAATGTCTATGGGAAAAAGTGGGGAAAACCCCTAAGAACTGCAAAAGTGAGGACACCCCTAAGTGATACAATGTAAAGTAGTCAGTGACCGACTTGTATCACAGGGAAGAACTCACAGCACAATGTCTATGGGGGACAAAAGTGAGGATACCCCAAAGGGAGACTGCAAAAGTGAGGACACCCCTAAGTGATACAATGTAAAGTAGTCAGTGCCCGACTTGTTCACAGGGAAGAACCACAGCATCAATGTCTATGGGAAAAAAGTGAGGACACCTGTAAGTGATAACAAAAGTGAGGACACCCCTAGGAGACCGAAAAAGTGAGGACACCCCTAAGGGACACCAAAAGTGAGGACACCCCGTAAGTGATACAATGTAAAGAAGTCAGTGTGCGGCTTGTATCACAGGGAAGAACTCACAACATCAATGTCTATGGGGACAAAAGTGAGGACACCCCTAAGTGACCACAAAAGTGAGGACACCCCTAAGGGATACAATGTAATGTAGTCAGTGTGCAACTTGTATCACAGAGTAAATTTGGGACCCTCAAAATAACTCAGCACAACCATCAATGTCTAAACCGCTGGCAACAAAAGTGAGTACACCCCTAAGTGAGAATAGTCAAATTGTGCCCAATTTGCCATTTTCCCTCCACAGTGTCATGTGACTCATTAGTGTTACAAAGTTTCAGGTTTGCATGTGGAGCAGGTGTGTTATATTTGGTGCTATCACTCTCACACTCTCTTACACCAGTCACTAGAAGTTCATCATGGCGCCTCATGGCAAAGAACTGTCTGTGGATCTTAAAAAAAGAATTGTTGCTCTACATAAAGATGGGTCTATAAGAAGATGGCAACACCCTGACACTGAGCTGCAGCGTGGATGCCAAAAGCATACGGCGATTTAACAAGATGGGTTCCACTCAAAACAGGTCTGAGTGCTGCCAACATTGCTGCAGAGGTTACACGGGTGGAGGGTTAGCCTGTCAGACCTTATGCCACACACTCCATCAACTAGGTCTGCATGGCTGTGGTCCCAGAAGGAAGCCTCTTCTAAAGATGATGCACAAGAAATCCTGCAAACAGTTTGCTGAAGACAAGCAGACTGAGGACATGGATTACTGGAACCATGACAAGTGCTCTGATGAGACCAAGATACACTGGTTCTGTTCAGATTTTGTTAAGCGTGTGTATTGGCAACCAGGTGAGGAGTACAAAGACAAGTGTGTCTGCCTACAGTCAGGCATGGTGGTGTAATGATTTGTGGCTGCATGAGCGCTGCTGGCTGTGGGGAGCTATAGTTCATTGAGGGAACTATGAATGCAAACATGTCCTGTGACATCCTAAAGCAGAGCATGATCCCCTCCCTTCTGGGCCATAGGACAGTATCCAACATTATAACGACCCCAAACACCTCCAAGACGACCACTGCCTGCTAAAGAGAATCAAGCTTCCATTCTGAGGTTGGTGGTACCGGCACCTTCACTGGAAAAGAATACTTCGGTCTATAGTGAAACCAAAGGGGCACCACCAACCTCAGAATGGAAGCTTGATTCTACGCTACGCGATTTTGGTGTCTTTCCTTCCACAGAGGAACAAGCGGGAGATTCTCAGTGTGAGATTTGCAGCGAGGCAGCGGTCTTCCCTCCACTTCTGTTGGAAATTCATGTTGGAGAATTGTGCCTCCGGTTCTGATTGCACAACTAAATCAGGTGAGCGCTTTTAATTAGCGTTGGTTTAGATTTTTTCTTTTATTTTATCTATTTGCTAAAGTGAATGAGGGTAAAGGTGCTGGACTGGCCAAGCGTCTCCAGACCTAAACCCTATGGAGCATCTGTGGTGGGCTCCTCAAACGAAGGTGGAGGAGCGCAAGGTCTCTACATTCACCAGCTCCGTGATGTCGTCATGGAGGAGGGAAGAGGATTCCAGTGGCTGCAGCCTGTGAAGCTCTAGTGACCTCCATGCCCAAGAGAGTTAAGGCAGCTGGGAAATAATGGAGGACACACAAAATATATATGTGCAATATATACAAACACCCATGTATTCCAACTGCAAACACAGAACATTACATACAGAAACACTAAGGGCGACATGTCAGAAAAGAGGTGTCGCCAGTTTTAAGTGGAATTGAATGAGTGTATAGTGCACCTGAGTGAATGAACCTGTCAAAAATCTGGAGTCTGGTACCTTGCATAGTAAAATTGATGCACCTAATGTAGGCACATAGCTTAAAGGGGCTGTATCATTATATAGCCATTACATACTGTATATACTCCTATGTATACACACACTATAGCCATTACACATATACTCCTATGTACACACACTATAGCCATTACACATATACTCCTATGTACACACACACCATAGCCTTACACAGATACTCCTATGTATACACACACTATAGCCATTGCCCCACCCTTCTATACTCCTATGTACACACACACACTTTTAGCCATACACCCTATAACTCCTATGTATACACACACTATAGCCATTACACATATACTCCTATGTACACACACACTATAGCCATTACACATATACTCCTATGTATACACACACTATAGCCATTACACATATGCTCCTATGTATACACACACTATAGCCATTACACATATACTCCTATGTATACACACACTATAGCCATTACACATATACTCCTATGTACACACACTATAGCCTTACACATATACTCCTATGTATACACACACTATAGCCATTACACATATACTCCTATGTACACACACACTATAGCCATTACACATATACTCCTATGTAAACACACACAAAAGCCATTACACTATAAATCCTATGTATACACACACATACCATTACACATAAAACTCCTATGTACACACACACTATAGCCATTACAAATATACTCCTATGTATACACACACTATAGCCATAACATAGACACACCAAACACACAACTAGTAACTACAGGAGCAGCTTTAGGTTTCTTACGACTATCGCTCAGTAGAAATAAAACTTAAATGAAATATAACACCAATACATTCAAGGTCAGAGCAATCAGAGTCGATAGTTCTCCACCGGACGACTCGGGGCTTCCATTTCCAGCTAGGTTCCCCAGGTCAGTAAAGGTGAGTTCTGGGACGTATGCTTGTATCCATCTCTGGTAGGCCGTGGTGAGGGTGTAGACTCCTGGGCGGTATGGAAGGGCACAACCTTCACCAAAACTGACAATGCCAACCTGGTACCATGCGCCCCTTGCTTTACACACCAAAGGTCCTCCAGAGTCTCCCTGAGGAGAAAGAAGACAGAATTGGTCACCACTAGGACTGCCGCCATCTTGCCTTGAGTCAGTGTTAGGATATGTTCACATGATGTTTTGTATCCGTTTTTTCATCTGTTTTTTACCGGAAGAGAAAACTGCATCTAAACTGCATCCAAAAAACATACACAAATGGATGCATTTTTCAGATCCGTTTTTTTCAATATATAAACACAGTAAATGGTTCCAGCATTTTGCATGTGTTTCAGATGAAGCCCAATAGAGGGCGCTACCAGCATTTTACATGTGTTTTAGATGAGTCCCAATAGAGGGCGCTACCAGCATTTTACATGTGTTTCAGAAGAAGCCCAATAGAGGGCGCTTCCAGCATTTTACATGTGTTTAATCTTACAAATCACTTTTTATATGTATTGAATGATATAAAAGCAGTTTTTTAGTATAGAATGGGTGGTTATAGAAATTATAGAAATTTTTACTAATAAATGTATTAATGTTTTAGATAAATAGTTTATTATAGAATGTTGAGTGGTTTTAATATTCAAACGGATCAAAAAACGGATCTAAAAAACTTTGTATACCCTTAGATATGAACCATTGACCAACCATGCTCATTGGATTTCTTACTACTTGCATCCGATACATTTTATGTCATCAGTATAGAGAATATGGTCTAGATGGAAGCATGAACCTGGAGATTTGCAGCCTTATCTCTAATAATATGAAACATCTCCATTGATCCCCATCAACTCTGAAACCTGGCGAGAGTCTCTACAAAGCAATGGATGGAAGAGTGGTGTACCTGGCATGAATCCTTTGTCCCATAGGTGAACCCGGCACAGATCATATCATCCTGGATGAGGCTGGTGCTGGAACTCTCATCAGAGTTCACGTGGTACATGGCGTCACAGGATTCCTGGTCAATCAGAGGGGTCATCACCTTCTGAAGAGTCTCCGGATACGGTAGAGTCACTGTGATATTACATAAGACGTATCATTCATCCCGTCTACTGATGTGGAAGCCCAGCCATGCTTTATAGGCTTCAGCTTAGAAACTTTATATTTACCCCACCCCCACCCACTCTCCCAATGGTCTGGTTGGAAAGCTTTACCTCTCGTCATGGGAATCTAGATTCTTATTCAGCTGAGATGACCTCCTTCATGTACCCTTTTAGGGACTGGCCCTATGGAGCAATCTAGGTCTAGTTGACTGTGCTTGAGGGTGGTTATAGGTGGGTCTGATATGGTGTCATATCTGGAGGGTCAGAGGTGACTGATCAGGGCAATTAAGCAGTGCATGCTGGTCCTTTAAATTGCCTAGAGTGTGTGCCCCCAGAGGTCAGCCATGAATAGCGGTGTGGAAGAGGCTATGGGAGACCAGAGGACAGCAAGGACCTCGCCCCACTATACGGGATAGTCCACGAGCATGTCCGCGGCTCTGCAGGCCATGGTGTCACTTGTGTCTGGTTATCAAGGACTTATAATGGTCAAATTTTACTGTTGTCACAAAATGAAAAGACCAATGAATGAAGCCTCACCACCAGAGCCGATGTCCCCCCAGCCGGTTACCCAGCATTCCATGCCAGAAGGGAAGCTGACGGAGGAAGATGGTAGACAGATGGGCAGGATGTACTTGGAGAAGGTGACGGGACTATTCAGCTTGAAGAGGGCAATGTCTCCCCTGCTTCCTGCCCCTGTATATGTGGGGTAGGTTATGATTTGCTGTACAGAGGCGTAATATTCGTGGTAGTCGGTCACGAGCAGTCGGTATTCCCCCAGCATGACGTAATAATAGCTCGGGTTGGTGGATCTGTGAAAACCAAAGGAAACATGTCAAGAGCATGAGACGTGCCCCAGGGTCTGCTGGGAAATCACACACATCATCACGTATGAGACTCACTCTTGGAAGCAATGTGCCGCGCTCAGGATCCACTGGTCGGAGATCAAGGATCCACCACAGATATGAGATCCCATGTACCGGAGGCTGATCTGCCAGGGCCACTCTCCATCCCCCGCGGCTCTGCCCCCCACAATCCGGTTACTGACCATCGGAGAGCCGCACAAAAGGTTGCTGGTGGGAGTAGATTGGGATAAAGGACTCTTGACTGGAATAAAGTGACATAGACTCAAATATATTATAATGATTTATATTAGAAAACAAGTGCATAAAATAACGACCAAGAAGAGCGAAACTCTCAGAAGATCCCGATGAGAAGACTCCAACCCACGGAGCGGAGTATAAGCAATGGAGACTGGAGAATGGGTCAATGTTATTTGGTTAATTAGGATAACGAAGCGTCAATCATGTCTAACCTCTTCCATTACTTCATTGTGTTGATCCAGAAAAAGCATAAACGGCACTGGGAACTCCTATAGAACAGAATGGAGAACACAGCGCTCCCCTGTACTGGGAACTCCAATAGAACAGAATGGAGAACACAGCGCTCCCCTGTACTGGAAACTCCCATAGAGGAGAATGGAGAACACAGCGCTCCCCTGTTCTGGGAACTCCTATAGAACAGAATGAAGAGAACACAGCGCTCCCCTGTACTGGGAACTCCTATAGAACAGAATGGAGAACACAGCGCTCCCCTGTACTGGGAACTCCCATAGAACAGAATGGAGAACACAGCGCTCCCCTGTACTGGGAACTCCCATAGAACAGAATGGAGAACACAGAGCTCCCCTGTACTGGGAACTCCCATAGAACAGAATGGAGAACACAGCACTACCCTGTACTGGGAACTCCCATAGAACAGAATGGAGAAAAACCAGGGCCCCCTGTACGGGGGAATCCCAAGAGGAGAATGGAAAACAGCCTCCCCGTACGGGGAAACCCCATAGATCAAAATAAAGAACACAGGCCCCCGTACGGGGAACTCCCTAGAACAAGGGGAGAACACAGCCTCCCCTGTACGGGAACTCCCATAAACATAAGGAGAACACAGCGCTCCCCTGTACTGGAACCCCATAAACATAATGGAGAACACAGCCTCCCCTTACTGGGAACTCCCTAGAACTAATGGGAACACAGCGCTCCCCTGTACTATGAACCCCCTATAGAAAAGAATGGAGAACACAGCCTCCCTGTACTGGGAACCCCCATAAACATAATGGAAACACAGCACTCCCCTGTACTAGGAACCCCATAAACAAAGGAGAACACAGCGTCCCCTGTAGGGGGAACTCCCAAGAGGAAAAGGGGAAACACGCACCCCCCTGTACGGGAACCCCCCATAGAAAGAAGGAAACACAGCGTCCCCTGTACGGGGAACTCCCATAAAAAGAATGAATAACACGTGCTCTCCTGTACGGGGAATCCCATAGGGGGAAAATGGAGAACACAGGTTTCCCCTGTACTGGGAACTCCCTAAAAGAATGGAGAACACGCGCTCCCCGTACTGGGAACTCCCATAGAACAGAAGGAAGAACACAGTGCCCCCCGACGGGGAAAACTCCCATAAACCGAATGGAGAACACAGCCTCCCCTGTACTGGGAACTCCCATAGAACAAAAGGAGAGAACACAGTGCTCCCCTGAACGGGGAAAACCCCCTAGAGAAATGAGAACAAGCACTCCCCGTACGGGGAACTCCCAAGATCAAAATGGAGAGAACACAGCGCTCCCCTGTACGGGGAAACCCCATAGAACATAATGGAGAACACAGCGCTCCCCTGTACGGGGAACCCCCCATAAACAAATGGAGAACCAGCCCCCGTACTGGGGAACTCCATAGAACAAAAGGGGAAAACACAGCACTCCCCGTACTAGGAACTCCCAAGAACAGAATGGAGAACACACACTTTCCCCCCCCCCCCTTACTAGGAACTCCCATAAACAGAAGGGAAACTCTTTTTATAATTAAAAAAGGAACATAAAAAAGGCTCTTTCCAAATACAAACTATCAAAACCAACTTTAAAATGCGCTTTGGAAAAAAAAACCCCGCCGGTCCATTTACACCAGAACACACAACACACCAATCTGCCCACCTTCCCCCAAAACCACAAAAAATGCATACTTTTTTTTTTTTTTTTTTTTTTTTAAACCCCCTGCTGAAAACTAAAAAACCCTGCGGGCCCGCCCACACAGACGTCATTATTTACATATTAAAAAATTTTTATTACATATTTACATATCCACAATTTACATATAACACATTCCATCCATGCCCTTTTTTTTTTTTTTTTTTCCCCCTCATGAAAAATAAGTGAAACCAAAAGAAAACACCCCAAAGGAGTATAAAAAACACTCACTACTACCTAAAACGCCTAATCCCAGATCCCACTACCACCCCCAAACCAAGTCCTGTTCCAAGTTCCTCACCCCACCCCAAAAAGTGCCAACCTTCCCACCACCCCTTTGCCCCCTCCCAACCTATCTATCAAACCCTTCCACCCTCCCCTTTTTTTTTTTTTTTTTTTAAATATTATTCTAATTTTATGCCTCACATATATACCAGAAATATTTAAAAACACAACAATTCCCCCCAAAAGCAGACTCAAGTTCGGTGTCTGTAACCCTTTTTCACCGTCTTTCATATAAAGCAAAACTAAAAAAAAGCTAGTGTCTTCATATTAGCCCCTCACAGGGAAAATAAGCTCTAAGTCAGGGAACATCAAAGGACAACCCCTCCAAAAGCAGAAGCTCTGGAAGCCCCCCAAACCCCCGAACTCCACCGAGCGACCCCCACCAGATCATCCCCAATGGCCTACTCACCTCATCCACAGAAGGATTTTCGTCGCGTCGCAAAAAACTCCGTCGCACCACGTGTGATACCTGACCACTGCCCAACACAAATAAAGTGCACAGTCCCTTCCTCCCGGGTCTTTGAACGCCCCATACCCACTCACATAAAAGAGGGCCCGCCCGCCTTGGCCAGCCCCATGGAAGCTCCCACCCTTTTGAAAAACCTCTATAGTAGGGGCAGGGACAGGAAAACTCCATGCTCTCTAATGCATTTCCCCCAAACCCCCACGGGGACATCCCCATCACGGGGTGCCTAACTTCACTTGCCCCTTTCAAAAAGCCTTTCCCTGGGAAACAACGCCAGGCAAATCCCAAACCTTCAAGGGGGCCTTACGAGTTTTAAAAGACGCAACCCCACCCCCCGATCCCCCCCTGGGCAATCCTTGAGGGGAACGGGCTCAAAAAAAAGGGTCGACAAAACCCCTCATCCAGGGGTTTCCTGGCGGGGTTCTTATCGCCACCACCCCAGACCCCCTCGCGGATACTTCGAGTCAGTGCAACATAAGCCGGGGGAAAAACCCACTGGCCTGCGGAAGACCTTTACTCGACCCCTAACCCCATTTCCCGGAAGTAGGGCCGAAACCATTCCCCGACAAAGAGACTACCCACGGAGGAGGCCTGCATTCCACATCACCTACATTGGTCTTAATAAAGGTGTTCGTTAGGGAAAACTACGGGGTTAACCCTACCTAACCCCCCCCAGTCCCCCCTCAGCGGTATTCACCCTCTCCTGATTAGGTTTACCTTTCCCCCATAACATCTGGGAAAAACAGGGTTAGACCCGCGGCCAGAGAGACCGGGCAAAAGCACACACTGCCCAAGATGATGAATAACGGAAACGGAAGGTCTTGATCAGGTCGACCCTCTCCTCAGGTCAAGGACCAACCCTTCCACCGGGCCACCTTCTGACGGGTTATTCACCGTCCTCCCAGTTTTTTTTATTGGGTAATCACCCCGGCCCAATTCATCCCAAATTTTAATCGTTTCCCGGGGCGCAGGGAGGGTCTCAGGGAAGACTAAAGGAAGGGGTCTCCCTCCCCAACCAAAACTTTTTCACTTGTCCTGGTTTATCTTGGGCCCGAAGTATCCGAAAAGCCTCCACTTCGACATCCCCCCTCGCCCCCCGAGGAAGAGACAAAGATGTGACATCGTCCGCGAAGCCAAACCCTCAGGGAGGGGCTGAGGCCCCCAGGGGCCCCCTCACCCCGCCAATGGCCCCAATCTAGCCCCCCTTTAAAAGGGGGCGATCGGAACACATATAACAAGGGCTTAGAGGAAACCCTGACCACCCCGCACCCCACCTCGAAAGGCCGTCCAATCCACCCATTCACAACGGAAAGCTCTCAGCCCCCCCTTTTTACAAAAATTCGCAACCAATCAAAAACCTCCCTGGCAGGCCGTACTCAGAAGGTGGACCAAGGTATCTGTCGACCCGAACAAATGCCTTTGGGCCCATCCAAGGACAGCGTGAACCCCCTTTCCCTGACCTGCCCTGCCCCGCTCCACACCTCCCTGACACCAAGGGCTGCGCTAACGGGGCACGCCGGGGGAAAGGAGCAGTTCGAGCCGATAAAGAAGCTGTGAGGGAGATTTTATCAAAAAAAAAAAAGCCTTTTGCCCAAACTTCCTGTCCAAAAAAAAAAAACCCGCGCTATGGGACGCCAATTCTCAATGTGGGACGGGTCCTTACCCCCTTTTACAGGATTATCACGCTGATCTCCTCATGACTGTGGCAGAAGCCTGCGGGGAGACACCATTTAATACCTGTCAAGATGGGAACCCAAGGGGTTTCCCTTTAAAAGGGCTTTAAAATTCCGATTTAGGGGCCCTCGGACCCGGGTTCTTTTTGAGATCTAAGCCCTCAAACGCCCCCTTCACTTCTTCTTCTCTGACTCTCCTGTCAAACATCAGGAGAGAGGGTTACTCCTGGTTCAGGAACGCTTTTTAGCCGGAAAAACCCCGGGGACCTTCCCGACAAGTTCCCCCTACCCCAAAAGATCGAGAGAAAGACCTAACAATCTCCAGGGCCTGATCTGGACCTTTTTAGAGATCCCGAACTATCCTTTGCCAGTTACCACTACAACTCACTGACAAACCCACAGTTTTTGTAGGGGTCGGGAAGCGTATTTCCCAAAAACCCTCTCAAAAACCAAGATGCGTCCTATCAACGCATCCTTGACAAGGATTCACCCTGAACCCTCGCGGGGACCTCCATCGAGACCAACTCTCGAGTTTCCTCCAACTCTGAACAGGCGGTACCTTTTCAACTCCTAAGGTCGAGGTCTGGGGGGAAGAACCTCGGGCTCTCTTTTGATATTTCCCACCCCCGACTTACTATTGCATAGACCTAGTAAAGGTACCTGACTCTGCAGAAAGTCCTCAAAGGATTGTCTGATTTCCGTTTCTTCCAGGAGTGACGAATTCAGCTTCCAATAACCTCTCCCAATGCGAGGGGTCTCTGCAACATTCAAAGAAAACAAAATCATACAGTGATCGGAGAATTCCACCTCTACCACCGACAAAGGTGTCGAGATAGCCTCCTCCTTTAAATAAAACCTATCTATTCTAGACCTACCATGACTACCCTGATGGAACGTGAAACCCCTGTGGTCTGGGGTGTGCCTGATGTGGACATCCTCCAGACGAGCTTCGCTGACTATTCTACTCAACGCGGCGCCATCATAAGCCACACCTCCGGAACCTCCCCTATCTGAGGACCTCGTAACGGTATTGAAGTCCCCTCCGAAGATGACTTGCCGGCTCGTAAAAAGGAAAGGCTTAATCCTCATGAAGAGACATTTCCTCTCCCATGGGCTTTGTGGACCATAGATATTAATCATAGTACAAAACGTGGTTAGGGTCAGCACTGAAGTCCCATTAGAATGTAGGTAAGGAGGTGATGCAACAGACCATCCAAAGCGGGATAGCCAAACCCGCTGTATCAAATCCCAGGAAAAAATAGTAGTTGGATGTCAGCATAAAACAACTCCTTTATTAGAATCCTAAGTACATGAAGCTACGTTTCGGCTCCAAAAAACAGATGAGCCTTTTTCAAGCATAAATCACAAGTGTCAAGTGCCTCAATATATATGTAAATCTATGTGCATCATCATCTTAAACACCCAATCACAAAATAGCAGGCATCATAAGCCCATCCCATCGATAATTCATACAAAATTATGTGACAATTAAAAACATATAAGACTGAAACAAGCGGGACCCATAGCAGGTGTGATATAACTTACAGAATTCTCGGCGTCCACCAACTGTTACTGCGCCTGTGCTAACTTCCCAGGCGCCGCACCGAACTCGGCGTCTCTCAAAACGCTACTGCGCATGACCAAACCGGGCGCGCATGTCTGTTAGTGATCAAGCCTCACGCATCCAGTGCGCCTGTCAGTTGCCAGTACCTGGCGAAACCAGGAAGATTACTATCCAACATTAGGATGAAAAGCATCATTTAGAAGGCTGCATATAAAGAGATCAATCAAGGAACCCATAACGGAGCTCACTAATGACAAAGGCGATATAGATGTCATCACTACCAACGATGGCAACGCCATCACAAATTATGTGACAGACGTTCCCAAATGGCAGGAGCACTCATCTCCATCAGTAACACACAAAGTGTGAACTGGTGGGAAAGCGCAGCATCCTAATGCCTGTCATGGTCCCCAAAAAGGTTCCATCATCATAATTGCTAGCCACATCAAACTGACATAAAACAAATGAGGCTGATCCCATTATAAATCCTATACACCATCATCATAAGAGCGTTTATATTAAGCATCATGGACGATGACCTGTTATATTGGTCCCGCTTATTCTTGTCTTCCTCCTATAGGGGGGAGCAGTCATGGTGATGGATAGGGTTAAATATGATTTTGAGATTGACCGCCAGCTAAATGATCAAGATGTATATATCCAACTAAGTCGTGACCCCAAATTTCAGATTATGAAGGAAATTAATGGGATTATAGATAGAGCTATGTGTGAAAACATCATTGATGTCAAATTGGGAAATTTTCTCAAGATTGCATCTCCAGTTACTCCTATCTTATATATACTCCCCAAAATACATAAAACCTTAATTGACCCACCGGGGAGACCCATTGTTTCGGGTCGGGGATCGATTTTTAGTAACATTGCAATTTTTCTTGATAGAATTTTGAGGTCCTACGCCACGACTGCTCCCTCCTATATAAAGGACACGTCGGATTTTCTCATCAAAATACAGGACATTGAATTACCGGATGAATTTTTTCTGGTGTCCTTTGATGTGGTGTCACTTTACACCTCCATTGAACATACAGCCGGTCTCTTGGCAGTATCTAGGGCGCTAGCTGACGCAGGATGTGATTTGAGATACTCGCGTTTTATCCTTTCTCTTTTGGAGACTGTCCTCACGAGGAACTATTTTCTCGTTGGGGACAGGTTCTTCTTGCAGAAACGCGGCACAGCTATGGGGTCCAATGTGGCCCCCACTTATGCTAACATCTATATGGCAGCTGTGGAGGAAGAATGCATTTACCATTCTGGTTTTTCGGATCACATCCTGCGTTGGTGGCGCTACATAGATGATGTTTTTCTAATTTGGACAGGTTCTGCGGAGGAATTGGAGCTCTTTCATCTATACCTTAATCAGTGCAGACCAGGTCTGCAATTTACTAAGGTAGTATCTAAGACGTCTTTACAGTTTTTGGATACTAAGGTCTATGTGAGGAATTTGCGATTAGAGACAGATCTTTTTATCAAGGAGACGGATAGGAACAACCTACTTCTTTATAATAGCTATCACCCTAAGCATATGTTGAATTCCCTCCCTTGGAGCCAATTGTTAAGGGTTAGAAGGATAGTCTCTGAGGATTCTAGGATAGAGAGAAGAGTGGAGGAAATGTGTGACAAATTTATACAAAGGGGTTACCCCAGAAAATTGTTGGGGAAGCATAGAACACGGTTAAAAGGAATGGGAAGAGAAGATACGTTAAGGTCCCATGATAGAAAACAAAATCAACGAATACCCTTTGTTTCTACATACAGTTCACTGGGGGGTAAGATAGCAGAGAATTTGAGAAAGGATTGGCATTTATTACAGAGAGGCTTCCCTAATATTTCAGAATTCTCTGAGATCCCTATGATGGCCTATAGGAGAAGTAGAAACTTACGGGATAAACTCGTTAAGTCAGATTTACCAATGGTCTCTGAGTTGAGGCAGACCTTTTTAGCCCCTCCAAAGATGGGCTGCTTCCCTTGCTTAAACTGTAGCAATTGTAATCATTTGATTAAAGGTGATACTTTTTATCACCCACAATCAGGTAAACCCATTAAAATCAGGGGAAGGTTTACATGTCGCACGTCCTATGCCATATATATGATCACATGCCCTTGCAGCAAAATATATATTGGTGAAACAACCATGGAAGTAAGGGAGAGGATTAACAAACACAAGAGCACTATACGTTGTAAAATGCTCGACCTACCAGTTGCTCGTCATTTCATCGAACATAATCATTCTATTTCTCAGTTGAGGTTCAGGATCATTGATCATGTTCCCCCACTTAAACGGGGAGGGGACCGGGAAAAGTTGCTCTTGAGGAAAGAATTACAATGGATTTTTAAATTGAATGCTCTCCATCCCTCTGGACTTAATCTGGAATTCAATACTAACAGGTTATGAATTTTGTACATATTCTTCGATATAGGTATATACTGTGCCCTTTGTTCAAATAATTAAGTAATTATGTTTTTAATATTCAAACACGTATATTATATCACGATTTTTTGATCTACGTTTTTATCCTATAGGAGGAAGACAAGAATAAGCGGGACCAATATAACAGGTCATCGTCCATGATGCTTAATATAAACGCTCTTATGATGATGGTGTATAGGATTTATAATGGGATCAGCCTCATTTGTTTTATGTCAGTTTGATGTGGCTAGCAATTATGATGATGGAACCTTTTTGGGGACCATGACAGGCATTAGGATGCTGCGCTTTCCCACCAGTTCACACTTTGTGTGTTACTGATGGAGATGAGTGCTCCTGCCATTTGGGAACGTCTGTCACATAATCTGTGATGGCGTTGCCATAGTTGGTAGTGATGACATCTATATCGCCTTTGTCATTAGTGAGCTCCGTTATGGGTTCCTTGATTGATCTCTTTATATGCAGCCTTCTAAATGATGCTTTTCATCCTAATGTTGGATAGTAATCTTCCTGGTTTCGCCAGGTACTGGCAACTGACAGGCGCACTGGATGCGTGAGGCTGGATCACTAACAGACATGCGCGCCCGGTTTGGTCATGCGCAGTAGCGTTTTGAGAGACGCCGAGTTCGGTGCGGCGCCTGGGAAGTTAGCACAGGCGCAGTGACAGTTGGTGGACGCCGAGAATTCTGTAAGTTATATCACACCTGCTATGGGTCCCGCTTGTTTCAGTCTTATATGTTTTTAATTGTCACACAATTCTGTATGAATTATCGATGGGATGGGCTTGTGATGCCTGCTATTTTGTGATTGGGTGTTTAAGATAATGATGCACATAGATTTACATATATATTGAGGCACTTGACACTTGTGATTTATGCTTGAAAAAGGCTCATCTGTTTTTTGGAGCCGAAACGTAGCTTCATGTACTTAGGATTCTAATAAAGGAGTTGTTTTATGCTGACATCCAACTACTATTTTTTTCCTGGGCATAGATATTAATCAGTCTGAGTTCCTGTCCCCGCATGAGAACATCTAGGATCAGACACCTCCCCATCTCGAGCTCGATAACCCGTCTGCTTTCTACCTCTGCGGTAAAAAGGACCGCCACCCCGGCATATGGCTCGGCTGCAAGGGACCAATATGAAGGCCCTGCCCGCCACTCACTCCTGGCCTTCCTGATTAGTGGCAGGTCTGTGAGCCTGGTCTCTTGCAGAAAGAAAATGTCAGCTTCAACGCGGCTGAGAAAATTGAACGCCGTAAATCTAGCCATATCTGACTTAATGCTGGCAACATTAATACTTGCCAGCGTCAACGGGGAGAGTGCCGCCATCATTGGTGATCGAGCTCGACTGCTTTTTTCTTCCCCGTGCTCCCCTCTGCCTTCTCCTCAATGCCCCCTTCATCTTCAGAGGACACTGGCTTGAGTCTTTTTAAACAAACAGAAACATCCATATTTACATTACTAGCCTCCACCCTAGACCTCCCTGTGCCCTCCCTTTCTTTATTGTCCCTGCCACCACTGGCCTCCAGGTCTTTCTCCTCCCCGGCTTTTTTTGCCCCTTTGGTGTAATTCTGGGGCTTCCCAAGGGAGGGAACACCACTTCCTGAAGGCCCCTCTCCACCCTCTAGCATGTCAGCTCTATCTTCCTCGTCCCCCGATGGAGGGAGGTCGACTAGGGCTGCATACTTATTTGAGAGGTCAATCAGAGGGGGGGTGCCCCGCTTTCCTTTGTCCGGCATCTGGCCTAAGGTCAGGGGAATTGAATGGTCCCACTCTAATGAAACAGGGGCAGCAGCCCGTTTGTTTTTCCCCTTTTTCGCACCCCGTTTTGTGGGATGCTCTCCGCTCTCATCCCCTCCACTATCCGAGTGGTAAGAGGCAGCAGGTAGGGCATCCTCCTCCTCTCTTTCTATCCTTCTGGTCTCTTCCTCCAAGTCACTTTCCCCCGGAGCCTCTGCTAGTTCAGCATTGGTGGCCACTTCAGGAACAAAGTTCTGGGTCCCCCCAGCATGGACCTGAGGTTCTCCTTCCCTTGCCCTTCTGCGAGCCTCCTGACGCCTCTTCTGCGCTGCCGACTTTCTTTTACTCATCACTGGCTCCTCAGCTCTATCACCTCTGCTGGTGCCCTCCCCTGGGTCTTCCGCCTCTGTGCTCTCACCCATCCTTCTAGAGGACACCGCATTGGCAACAGAGAGTGGACACCGACTGAAGGGATGCCCTAACTCAGAACACAGGTTACACCGAATCTTATCACAGGATGTGGCTAGGTGACCAATACCCCCACACAAGGCACATTTCTGCACCTGACATTGGGCACTCAAGTGTGTGGGGTCGCCACACCTGTGACAGACTTTCGGCTGCCCCTGGTAAAAGACCAGAATTCTGTCTCTTCCCAAAAAGGTGGAGGATGGGATATGGGTGACGGTGTTACCTGAGACCTTTAGTTTAACCAAGAAGGTCCAGGCCCCCGACCAGATGCCGTACTCATCCCTGTTCTTAGTTGGGAAATTCATGACCTCTCCGTAGCGGCCCAGCCAGGTCATTATGTCAACATAAGAGAGTGACTCGTTACTTGTCAGAACGGTCACTCTCTTGACATTATTTTGACGGGAAATTGCCTGAATGACAAAATCCCGCCACTCGGGCAAATCTTGTCTTGCCTCGTAACGGGACCAAAAGAGCTCAAGGCCCTCGACCCGCACGAAGCTGACATCAAATATCAGGGACCCAAAAGGGTGAATCAGGGCAAAGATGTCAGATGCCCTGAACTCCATCCCAAGCAGGAGCTCCACCACCCTTGATCTCTGTGGGCACGCATCTCTGCCTACCCACTTGAGACGGACCACATTCCTTCTGGGTGCACCTGGCCCGGTTGTTGGAGGGGGAGGTCTAAAATCTCCTCCACCAGATCTTCTCTCTCGGAAAGCTGAGAGTCCATGTCTCTCTGTCCAGAAGGACAATGGGACCTCCCTTCCCTCTATGGTGACTGATTCCTCTCCCTTCTTTAGGGCCTCCAGAAAGCGGCGCTGGTTCTCCTCACTCCCAAAGACCCGTGGTGGCAGAGAGGACCTGCTCCCCCCGGCCGCCACACTTGCGTAGCTCCTCACTCCTCCCTCACCTGCTTTAGGTGCAACCGCAGGTCTGGCCAGTGTATTAGGTGCAACTTTATGTTTGGCCAGTGGAGCAGATGCAGCCGGGGGGTCAGGCGGGCCAGCCCCCTCCCCCATATCTACACCAACATTACCTTCTTGTACATTTTCTACATTACTCTCATCCATTTCCACATTCATCTCCTCCAATTTGTTTGTATCATCATTCACTCCCCCTTCTTCCATTTTCATATCATTCTCCCCTCCCCTTCCTCCTCCATTTACTCCTTCATTCTCCCCTTCACTCATTCCTACATTTAATCCCTTGTTCTCCCCTTCTTTCGCCCCTTCATTCGCCCCCTTCCGCCCGCCTCCAGTTACTCCTTCATTCATTCCCTTTTTTCCTGGACCGGCCTTTCCAACTTTTTCAGTCTTTTCCTTCTCAGTCTTTTTTTCTTTCTCAGTCTTTTTTCCTGGGATACACTTGCCCTTCCCCTTACCTACGGGGGGGCTCGATTTTTTACCCTCGGATCCTTTTTTGGATCCATTCATATCCGTGCCCTTAGAACCTACATTGCTGCTCTCGGAATCTGACCTGTTTGGCCCAACGGCCATCCCCTCCTTGGCCCCACCCATGGTATCTGGACCATGAATGGTTTCATTGGTACCGACCTTGTCCGCTCTATTCTCCCCGTTTCCAAGATCCATTTCCACTCCAGGTAATGAATCAGGAAGGTTAACGGGGCTACAGCAGCGGGACCCCCATCCTGCCACAGCCTGGTCACCTACAGCCTCATCATGATCCCCCGGGAGGGGCTCAAAGACAAGCTGAGTCCACTTACTGCCTGAAGCCTTTGCCTTCTGCTTCCTCCCTCTTTCTGGAAGAGGGTCGTCCCCAAAGGCGAAGGATTGAAGGTTCACAGGGGACTCTAGCTCAATGATGCGTTCTCTAAGCATCCCTAACGGGTCTCCACCATCGCTGCTCTCCTCGGCTGTGTCTGGGAGCGCCACCTGCTGCGCGGGGATCCCGCTGCTTGGCACCTCTGATGGCGCCTGAAGCGATGCCTGTGTTGGAAATTGGGAAGACCTCTGCGAGCTCTCTGACAGTTCACAAGACTCCATATCCTCTTCCTCCTCTCCTTCTTCTCTCCGTCCTCCCATTATTTCTCTCATTTCTTTAAATCTCTGCTCGTTTATTAGTTTTTCTTTAAACGCTCCTCCGTTCTCCAGGATGAGGTTCCTCCTCTCCACCAGACCTCGGATCTCCCCTCTTAGTCTCCTGATCTCCTTGTTGAGCTCCTGCCTCTTCTTAGTGGTGGAATTCTGCGCTCGCACTTTTTGCAGTTGTAGCCGCTCTTGTAGGGACAAGATCTCCCCTCCTGCTTCCTCATACTCTTTCAGGTATGTGGTGATTCTGGCACCAAAGTCTCTGGCAGTTTCCCCAGGTCGCCTCGTACCCCATCCTTCAAGGTCAGGGTCAGAGTCATAGTCCAATGCGAGGTCAGTTATGCAGCTCTTTCCCTGACCCTGTGACCCGACACCCTGGGACCCCCCCTTCATTTTCTCTATTAGTCTCTGGCTGGAACGGACTGGAGTTGTAGGGGGGGCAAAGGTTTTCTTACCAGCGTCCTTTTCCACAAGCGGCTTTCTGGGTGCAGCTTTGCCTTGGGTGCGATGCTCTGCAGGATCACTTTTGCTGGTGCTAGGGACGGGGTAATAGTCTGCAGCCTGATCTTTACTGCCTCTGGGAGGGGCTCCTGCACTTTCAGACTTTGCTTCACTCTCATTGTTTGTGCACATAACCTTCTCACTTGCATTGTTGTTCCTTGCATGGTCTCTGCCCTGCAGGCTGCTGCCCGGCTGTGTGCCTCCCGGCTGTGTGCTGCTGCCCGGCTGTGTGCTGCTGCCCGGCTGTGTGCCTCCCGGCTGTGTGCTGCTGCCCGGCTGTGTGCCTCCCGGCTGTGTGCTGCTGCCCGGCTGTGTGCTGCTGCCCGGCTGTGTGCTGCTGCCCGGCTGTGTGCTGCTGCCCGGCTGTGTGCCTCCCGGCTGTGTGCTGCTGCCCGGCTGTGTGCCTCCCGGCTGTGTGCTGCTGCCCGGCTGTGTGCCTCCCGGCTGTGTGCCTGCAGCAGAGCCCGCTGGTGTCATTCCTCTCACTGCCTGAGCTTCACTCTCCTGCTCAGTGTAGCCGGCAGAGCCGAGCACAGCGGACTCAGGGGGACCCGCTCCATGCATGCCCTTCCCCCGCCTGCCCGCACCGACCTCCTCACCACTTGCAGCATTCCTCACATCCCTCACAGCTTCTCTGCTGGTAGCAGGACATTCAGCAGCTGGTTTTTCTCCACTGACCTTGCAGATGATGGCTTCACTGCTCTCAGTCCTTGCAGCTCCACTGTAGGTGCGATGCTCTGCAGATAGGCACATTGCTTCACCAGCAGCTCCAGCAGAGCGGGCAGGACACACATTGCTGCGTACCCCGCTGCACCCCACATCGCCGCTGGCACTTGAGACCTTGCTGGGGCCTGCCGGGCGATAACCTGCAGGCTTGTCTGATGCTGGGGTCCTGATCTGGTCAGATCCCTCTGCCTCCCACTCGATCCCCCTCCCCCACAGCCTCCTCCATCTCCACTCGTTCTCCAGGTCGGTTGGTGGTTACCTGGGTCCCCTGCCGACCGCACCGGGGGCCCCAAGGGCTTCTTGTCCTTCATCTGCAGCTACTCTGCCCCTGTAGAAGGGGAGAGCGCTGAACAGACACCAGGAGCCTTGCCAAACGCTGCAGCACTGCACAGCCTGCACTCACTGTGTGACTCCACCCCCAACAGGAAGTGAGCAGAATGGAGAACACAGCGCTCCCCTGTACTGGGAACTCCCATAGAGGAGAATGGAGAACACAGCGCTCCCCTGTACTGGGAACTCCCATAGAACAGAATGGAGAACACAGCGCTCCCCTGTACTGGGAACTCTCATAGAACATAATGGAGAACACAGCGCTCCCCTGTACTGGGAACTCCCATAGAACATAATGGAGAACACAGTGCTCCCCTGTACTGGGAACCCCATATAACAGAATGGAGAACACAGCGCTCTCCTGTACTGGGAACTCCAATAGAAACAGGTAAATAGGAGGAGAACACAGCGCTCCCCTGTACTGGGAACTCCCATAGAACAGAATGGAGAACACAGCGCTCCCCTGTACTGGGAACTCCCATAGAGGAGAATGGAGAACACAGCGCTCCCCTGTACTGGGAACTACCATAGAGGAGAATGGAGAACACAGCGCTCCCCTGTACTGGGAACTCCCATAGAACAGAATGGAGAACACAGCGCTCCCCTGTACTGGGAACTCCCATAGAACAGAATGGAGAACACAGCGCTCCCCTGTACTGGGAACTCCCATAGAGGAGAATGGAGAACACAGCGCTCCACTGTACTGGGAACTCCCATAGAACAGAATGGAGAACACAGCGCTACCCTGTACTGGGAACTCCCATAGAACAGAACGGAGAACACAGCGCTCCCTGTACTGGGAACTCCAATAGAACAGAATGGAGAACACAGCGCTCCCCTGTACTAGGAACTCCCATAGAACAGAAGGAGAACACAGCGCTCCCTGTACTAGAACTCCACATAGAACAGAATGGAGAACACAGCGCTCCCCTGTACTAGGAACTCCCATAGAACAGAATGGAGAACACAGCGCTCCCCTGTACTGGGAACTCCCATAGAACAGAATGGAGAGCATAAGTCTTAATATCAGCTTGTGTCTGTCCACTTTTACTATTTTTTATCCATTTTCTAATATACATGTATTAAATGTTCTGCTCATGTTCCTCTTTTATACCAGGGCAGTCTCTCTAGAAAACAGAATATAGCTCACATTTCTTTTTTGTAACATGTTCAGAATTTACTCACCATTCAACAAAAAATATTTTTATTTACGTTGCAAAAAACATTTTGTTTCATTTTCATTTTTTAAAGTTTTCACTAAAACAAAGGGCGACATGTATGAATCCTGACGGGTCGGGGCGCGCGTTTCCGCCAGTTTTCCGGCGAAATTTGCGCCTCATTTATGTCGGCGCCAGTGGCGCGCTCATACATACTATGTAAAGTCCGCCGCGCCTCGCCAGTGTGTGGGGCGCTGTGCGGGGACATGGGCGCTCTGCGGGACTGCGCCTAACATGTATTCCGATGCGAGACAGGCTGGAGAACAGCGAGAAATCATTAAAGATGTCGGTGCGGAGTATGAATAAATAAATCGCCTTTATAAAGGCGTTCAACATTCTCAGGAAAAGAGCTGAAACCTCAAAACGAAAATATAATTAAAAAAAAACTATTTCCAAAAAACTAGAACGGCGCAATATCAAGAATTAGGATATTGTAAATTGCCGGGAAATACAGTAATTCAAATTCTGAAACCTATTCTCATTGGTCAGCAGAAGCCAGCCAATCAGAATAGGAGCGACAAAGACCCATTATATCCTATGGAGAACTATTGACCAATCAGATTAGCAGCGACAGGGACCCATTATAACCTATGGAGAAGTTAGAACCAATCAAAATCAAAGGCGGGACAGTTCAAAATACAGTAAAAAGGCAGAAAAGAGCTGATTGGCTGAGCTAGCGGGGGCTTGGCTATCCCAACCAATCAGAGCGCGAGCTACTTCTCCCATTGTAGTCTATGGAGAGATCGGCGCAATGCAATCTCGCCGCTCAGCGCCGTGCGGCATGGAGTATGAATAAAAAATTAATTTTTATTAAGTGTAAAACATTATCAGATAAAAGCGCTGAAACCTTCTCTAAAAATAAATTAGTTAAATCCCAAACAACGCGTTTGTCGCCGAGATCGGCGCTACATCGGGAATTGCAATAGAGAGAATTGCCGGGAAATACAGTAATTCAAATTGTTTAAGCTATTCTCATTGGTCGGCATAAACCAGCCAATCAGAATAGGAGCGACAATGTCCCATTATAACCTATGGAGGAGAATTGACCAATCAGAATAGGAGCGACAATGTCCCATTATATCCTATGGAGGAGAATTGACCAATCAGAATAGGAGCGACAAAGACCCATTATATTCTATGGAGAAGTTTTGACCAATCAAAATCAAAGGCGGGACAGTTCAAAATACAGTAAAAAGGCAGAAACTAGCTGATTGGTTGAAGCTACCGGGGGCTCGTCCAGCTTAGCCAATCAGAGCGCGAGCTACTTTCTCATTAGCCAAGGATCAATAGTATGGGTGTACCGAAAATAAAGAAATAAACATGATTTGATTGATGTAATATTTTTTTTCGTTACCCCCATATTATTATTCGTTTTATATACACATCAGGACAACTTCTGTAGTGTTATAATTTGATTTCGGCCATGTATAGTTTGATTTCAGATTGCATTAGAAAACCTATAGGAGCGTCGCTCGCTCTCCCATTGGTTGAAATAACCGCGTCTCGCTCTGTATTTCTTTCCCATAGAACTCTATGAGAAAGTAGCTCGCGCTCTGATTGGCTAAGCTGGACGAGCCCCCACTAGCTCAACCAATCAGCTCGTTTCTGCCTTTTCTGTATTTTGAACTGTCCCGCCTTTGAATATGATTGGTCAATATTTCTCCATAGGTTAGAATGGGTCCCTGTCGCTCCTATTCTGATTGGTCAATTCTCCTCCATAGGTTAGAATGGGACATTGTCGCTCCTATTCTGATTGGCTGGTTTCTGCCGACCAATGAGAAGAGCTTACACAATTTAAATTACTGTATTTCCCGGCAATTCTCTCTATTGCAATTCCCTATGTAGCGCCGGTCTGGGCGACAAACGCGTTATTAGGGATTTAACTGCTTTATTTGTAAAGAAGGGTTCGGCTCTTTATCTGATAATGTTTTACACTTAATAAAAATGATTTTTTTATTCATACTCCATGCCACACGGCGCTGAGAGCCGAGATTTCAGTGCGCCGATCTCTCCATAGACTATAATGGGAGAAGTAGCTCGCGCTCTGATTGGCTGGGATAGGCAAGCCCCCGCTAGTTCAACCAATCAGCTCTTTACTGTATTTTTACTGTATTTTGAACTGTCCCGCCTTTGATTCTGATTGGTCAATAGTTCTCCATAGGTTTTAATGGTTCACTGTCGCTCCTATTCTGATTGGTTGGTTTATTCCGACCAATGAGAATAGGTTTCAGAATTGGAATTACTGTATTTCCGGGCAGTTTCCAATATCCTAATTCCTGATATTGCGCCGTTCTAGATTTTTGGAAAGTGATTTTTTTAATGTATTTTTTATTTTTTATGTTCAGCTCTTTTCTGACACTGTTTTCCGCCTTTATAAAGGTGATTTTTTCGGAATCATACTCCTGCTGCACGGAGCTGAGCGCTGAGATTTCTCTTGCGATCTTCTATGTTTCCTCGCATGTTCTGTTCTCGCTTCACTTCGCCGCCAACGGAGCATTTAGACCAAAATAAACCCGGTCTGCCTGTCGGAGCTGCCGAGCGCTGCACTGCGCCACACTTTGCCGACTCGCCATCGTACATGCCGTGGAGTTTTTGAGCGCGCCGCGTCCCGCCCCGGAACGCCTACACTGCGCCACCGTGCCCACTGCCCGCCCCTTCATGCGGGGCGCAGCTGAAAGTGGTGAACGCTGCGCCTAACACTGAATCCCCGCGTCCGACAGCAGATTCGGGCCGGTGAGGCGCAGAATACACCAAAAAACAGGCGTAAAGCTCGATCATGCATGTCGCCCAAAGTGTTTAAAAGAGAAGACTGAAGCCTGCGCCATAGATTTATGATATTCAAATAAGCTCATAGGGAAAAACATTGGGCTCTGTAGCGCCCCCTATTGGACCTAACGTTCCTCAAGTCCCATCTGACTCACTGAGCCTCACAGAGCCTTGCAATGTGACTGAAAGTAAATGGGGTAGCGTACATGGTTCCTCTCCCCAATGAGGAACGTTATCCCTTTCGGGCTAACCCTCGAGCCTCTCATCCAGCCAACCCATTCTCTTCTCTGAACTCATGATGGGCAACCACCCTGAAACAACTGTCTGCAGATGAATACCTGATTTGGCTTTACTCTCATTTATATAGCAAGGCTCCCCTCAAGGGAAACCTGATGAAGTAACAAGAGACTAAAATACAAACACTTCCCTAAATATTCTTCATTAGGAAAACCTCACCTGTAATTCAGTTTGTTTTTAAGAGTGATGGCCCTTTAAGCCAGATCTGAAGTTGGCCCAAGTCAGCACCTGGGAGCTTGATGGATCACTATGTTAACAGCTGTGTCAAAGTAACTTCTTTTGAACTGGAAGAGTCCACTGTGAAAGGGGGAGCCAGGACGTCTACATCAGGGGCATAATGGTGAGCTCTGGGCTGCTATTTCTGTGCTAGATAAATCCTGTGACACCATGGGCCACATGTATGTACCTGTTTTGGTCTAAAACTCACTTTTTTGCCCATAGGTTACTATGGGCAAAAGAGTGCATTTTAGTCCTAAACAGTTTCATACATGCTATGTCCTTAGTGTGCTGTACCTGGTACAGTGTATGTAGTGAGAGACTCAGATTAACCCTGTACAAACAGCTATATCCTGAGCTCCCCCTGAACAGTTGGTATCTCCAAACAGAAAGAATCCTGCTACATAAAGAGCTCTGCTAAGAAAGTGAAACTAAAATCTGTCCCCCTGTAATAGTGAGGTGAGCCCTCTGATTTGCTAATGACATGTATTAGAAAAATCTGATAATTTCATCTACTACATTATACATTATATTTTGTGTATTTGTGTGGAGGTGATAGGAACTGTTAAAGGAACACTACATCCAATAGGAGGGGCTGAAGAGTCCCAGCTCATTTCCCATGAGCCTCATTGAATATATTTCTACTTCAGTGGAGCTGATAATGGTATATAAGTCTCCACATACCAACAGGTCTCCTGTCCCCAGTGAATAGATTTAAATTGGGATTCAAGGCTCATGACCCTTCCATTGACGGTGCGTGGACAACAACTGGTGGGTTTTTCTTTCACAATGGAATATAGAACAATAAGAACATTTCTAATCTGTACCCAGATATTTCTACTACATGAATGACTCTTGGCAGTGACGGTGTCAGTAGTGTCTCCTTCTTACCTGTTGATGTAGAGATCGCTACTCCCGTCTCACAGTCATTGGAAGGTGGAGGCATATTTACAAGGTCACTGAAGGTCACATTTGACACGTAGCTTTGGATCCATGACTTATAGGCTGGTACCAGAGTGTACACCCCGGGGTAAAACGACTGAGCGCATCCGTAGCCCCAACTTACAATTCCAGCTTGGTACCAGGCGCCTTGTACATTACACACAAGAGGTCCCCCGGAGTCTCCCTGGAAGAAATCAATGACTCAGTGGGAATTATGGAAAATAAAATCCCATAAGGTCATCATTCCAATCTGGCCGGTGGACCCCGTTTTCTGGTGGGGACATCCTTGACCGCACTGTGGTGCATATACAGATATCCATTAACTTATTCTCTTTGTCCTGTCCAGAAACTTGCCGCTATTTCCTGCAATAGGATCTAGTGAAGGAGCCAGTCTCTGAGCACAGATGACCACACAGTGGCCTATAACCAATGATCATTATAGGGACCTCCATGAAGGTCCTAGAGGAGATGGCACCCAGGGTTGTTTTTAAGGCTTGTACTGATATCGACTGCCCATTGACGTTATAAAACCAGGCAGTCGGCATCTAACTCTTCAAGGCTGTTTTAAAAATGACCAGGAAGTTAGCAGCTGGGCTCTCTAGGGAGAAGGCAGGGACGGTTTATTACCCTCCCTGCCTTCCTGATTGCTGTATATACTGGGCTCTATGCGCACCTCCTGGCTTCCTCCCTCGTGACCCCAATGTTCATGTGATACTCGGTGCTTAGTAACTGCAGGAGCTGCTGGGTCTTATCAGGTATGAACGACGGGCAGCATAAAATAGCTGCAGGTTATCTGATCATAACCATGTATGTTTTACCCTGAAATGCTGTGGTGTTCCCGAATAAAACACCCAGTGAAGTTGTCCCAGGTTTGGGGAAGAGGTGACTCTGAGGTGAGGCTTCTCCCCGCCCCACTCAGCTTGACTGACAGTTCTCTCCAATGTTTTTATATAGGGAGAGGGCTGTTAGTTAAACTGAGGGGGCAGGGAGAAGCCACACCCCGGACTCATCTCCCTGCACAACAGACTAATCTCCCCGCACCGAGAACAACTTCACTGGGTGTTTTACCCGGGAATGCTGCAGCATTTTGTTGTAAAACACACAGGGTTAGGATCGGGTAAACTGCAGTTATTTCATGCAGCCTGCCGTTCGGGCAGCATAAAGTGGTTGACAGGTTCCTTTTAAGTATGTCCCTTTAAAGATACCATAACCATCACCTGACCCTGCTGACATCATCATAGTCATCTCCTCAGTAGCCATTTTCTCCTGGACACATGCTGAGTGGCAGCATATTAGACACCATCTTACATACAAACCTATAGTAGCATCACTGGTATGTACAAATTACCATCTAGGGCTGCATTACTTTGTCCTAGTGAAGGAGCCAGTCTCTGAGCACAGATGACCTCACAGTGCCCTATGACCCATGTTCATTATAGGGACCTCCAGGTGCCGGCCTCATTGTAGGGACCTCCAGGTGCCGGCCTCTGAGCACAAATGACTACTCAGCATCCTATAACCAATAGTCATTACAGGGACCTCCAGGAAGATCCTGGAGAAGTTGAGAGCCTCTGAGCACAGATGACCTGCAACTTCATAGCCAATAGCCACCTCCATAGCCAATGTTCATTACAGTGACTTCCGGGAAGGCCCTAGAGAAGATGTTGGCCTCATTCCTCATCAAACAATAGACATAGACCTACCTGGCAGGAGTCCTTGCCTCCATATTTGTACCCAGAACATATCATGTCATCCAGGATGATGGGAACATTGCTGCTGGTGGTGGAGCCCAAGTGGTAGAGCCTGTCGCATGTTGTTCTATCAATGATTGGGGTCATCACCATCTGGAGAGTCTTGGGGTATGGTAAACTGACTGGGAAATAATGGATCGGTTAAGTGAAATACTGCAGCACTGCTTCCAACAACAAGAAGATAGAGAAATTAGAGATCAGGACATGACTCTATAGTATGAAACCATCTGTGCTCCATGTGACACACTATAGAGAAGACCTCCCTATCAAGGCATCTGATGGACAAAAATACATCTAGTCTCAGCGTGGGACTAGAACCCACCAGTGGAGTTGATTCTTGGAGGCCAACAGTAGAATTGATTTTTGAAGTTCACCAGTGGAGTTGATTCTTAGCGTCTACCAGAGAAGGTGATTATTGGGGTCCACAAGTGGAGTTGATTCTTGGGGACCTGCATTGGACGATTCTGGGTTCCACTAATGGAGTTGATTCTAGGCGCCCACTAGTGGTGTTGATTCTAGGAGCCCACCAGTGGAGCTGATTCTTGAAGCCCACCAGTGTAGTTGATTCTAGGGGCCCACCAGTAGAGCTGATCCTTGGGGCTGATCAGTGGAGTTAATTCTGGGGTCCACCAGTGGAGCTGATTTTTTGAGGCCCACCAGTGAAGTCAATTCTTGGGGCCGAACAGTAGAGTTAATTCTTGGGGCCTACTCTACAACTAATGTACATGACTGCTCATGATTCCTGCCTTTCTTCCTGAAAACCCACCTCAGCCCTGCCATACCTAGGTGCCCACCACAACCGAGGGTCCATCATACCCAGATGACCACCATACCCAGGGACCCCCCACACCACACACAGGGGTTCACTGTGCCCAAGGACCCAACATGACCAGTAGTCCACTATACCCAAGGGCCACCATACCCAGGGACCACCATGCCCAGGGTCGCACAAAGTTTTCACCTGCTCTCCTCGGGGCCAGTCTGGACATGTATGCTTCTATATAAGAGGTACCAGATGGACCCATAGATTACTAACGCTCCATAGGACTGAGCGGTCAGACAGAGCTATAATGCAGAGTCCATGTTAGCTCAGGTCCTGGGAAGGTTCCTTCACTTGTCTACAATGAGAATGCAAAATGGGTTTGGTTAGTGGATGTTCCTGACGTTGCTGGCACATGAGCTCCCTTGACAGAGCCAGCACCATCCACATATTATTGTTTGCAGCTTTTGGTGTGACTGGAGTATTTGCTGTGATCATCCCAAAAGACATAAAGCAAAGCCAACCATTCAGAAAGCTCCTCCTCACCTCCTGACTGCGTGTTCCCCCAGCCGGTTACCCAGCATTCCAGGCCACAGGGGAAGGTGGCGTAGGCCGAGGGCAGGCAGATGGGCAGGATGTACTTGGTGTAGGTGACCGGGCTGGAGAGCTTCAGCAGGGCGATGTCCCCCTTGTCTCCAGCACTTGTATACAGGGGATGTATGAAGATGCTACTAACACTGGAAATGGTTGTATGATTATCCGCCACAGACAATCGGTATCTGCCCAGGTAAACCGTGTAATAGGATGGATAGACGGATCTGGGGAAGATGGATAGATATATAGAAACAGAAATAGACACAATGCAATAATATACAATGTAGCATATATACAATAATACCGCCATACAGTGTGCGAATAGCACTGCCACACAGTGTCTACATAAGACTACCATACAGTGCCTATGTAATACTACAACATAGTAACTATATAATACCGCTATACAGTGCCTTTGTAATACTACAACATAGTAGCTATATAATACCGCCATACAATGTAATAGGATGGATAGACAGATCTGGGGATGATACAATAGGATAAAATACAGAACATGTAGAAACAGAAAAAGACACAATGCAATAATATACAATGTAGCATATATACAATAATACCGCCATACAGGGTACGAATAGCACTGCCACACAGTGTCTACATAAGACTACCATACAGTGCCTATGTAATACTACAACATAGTAACTATATAATACCGCTATACAGTGCCTATGTAATACTACAACATAGTAACTATATAATACCGCTATACAGTGCCTATGTAATACTACAACATAGTAACTATATAATACCGCTATACAGTGTCTTTGTAATACTACAACATAGTAGCTATATAATACCGCTATACAGTGCCTTTGTAATACTACAACATAGTAGCTATATAATACCGCTATACAGTGTAGGAAGATGGATAGACGGATCTGGGGAAGATAGAATAGGATAAAATACAGAACATGTAGAAACAGAAATAGACACAATACAATTATATACAATGTAGCATATATACAATAATACTGCCATACAGTGTGCGAATAGCACTGCCACACAGTGTCTACATAAGACTACCATACAGTGCCTATGTAATACTACAACATAGTAGCTATATAATACCGCTATACAGTGCCTATGTAATACTACAACATAGTAACTATATAATACCGCCACACAGTGTCTACATAAGACTTCCATACAGTGCCTATGTAATACTACAACATAGTAACTATATAATACTGCTATACAGTGCCTTTGTAATACTACAACATAGTAACTATATAATACCGCTATACAGCACCTAAATGGCACTCCCACACAATGTCTACATATGACGGCCATACAGTGCGTAAATAATACTCCTATATAGTATCTACTGTACCTAAGATGGCAATACATACTTGTCACTCCCCAAAGTTGGCCCTGAAGAGATGATAGATGGAGAGAGAGAGATGAGATAGATTAGATAGATAGATAGATAGATAGATAGATAGATAGATAGAGAGAGATAGATAGAGAGAGAGATGAGATAGATATGATAATGCTATATGCGCTATACTAATCCAATGATGGGGTTAGTTATAATTCAAACTGTCTATAGCACTTTAAAGTTACTAGAATAAACCAGTTGTCAATTAAATGCTGAGTCGGCTGACATGCGGAACAACACGTCACTGATATTATAATATTTGTAACTCGGGCTCCTGGGACACCATGAATTTCAGTAGAGCTCTGAGCTGATGGACACATATCAGAGCCTGTTAACAACAGTGCTGCACCCTGAATACTGAGAAACATCACATGTGAAGCCAGAGACTGAAAACGGAGTTTCAGTCTGATTGACACAAAGGACGACCAATTAACAACAATGTTGCATTTTAAATGTCGATAACTTTTACTTACCCACAATGCCTCTGATGAAGCGCCAGTGTAGGCGTGCAACGCGTAAGGCTGTAGGAGTGTATGTTTGATTTTTATGTAGCGGGTGGACGAAATTCTCCTCGCTTGTCTGAATAAAGCAGAACACTTCGTGCAAATACAACCCGAAGTGTATTTTTAAATATTGGTTATGTGCGCCGCAAACCCCTAAACTTTTTTGGGATTCTTCTATATTTAACCTGTTGTTGCTCCAACACGGGGAAGGGATCGCTGGCAGCCATTTACCTGGAACCTCTGGATTGTGAATTCCTAAGTAAGCTATACGGAGAGTTGTGCCTCACATATTTAGCACATCTCAGCCAGGTTAGAAGCTTTTCTATCTCCTATTTATTTTCATATTATTTACTTCACTATTGTGCGCTCTTTCTGTCTCTTTGTTTCTTTCTTCGGTATGATAGATAATTAGATAGATAGATATGAGATAGATAGATAGATAGATAGGAGATAGATAGATAGATAGATAGATAGGAGATAGATAGATAGGAGATAGATAGATAGGAGATAGATAGATAGATAGATAGATAGGAGATAGATAGATAGATAGATAGATAGATAGATAGATAGATAGATAGATAGGAGATAGATAGATAGATAGATAGATAGATAGATAGATAGATAGGAGATAGATAGATAGATAGATAGATAGATAGATAGATATGAGATAGATAGATAGATAGATAGATATGAGATAGATAGATAGATAGATAGATAGATAGATAGATAGGAGATACATAGATAGATAGATAGATAGATAGATAGATATGAGATAGATAGATAGATAGATAGATATGAGATAGATAGATATGAGATAGATAGATAGATAGATAGATAGATATGAGATAGATAGATAGATAGATAGATAGATAGATAGATAGATAGATAGATATGAGATAGATAGATATGAGATAGATAGATAGATAGATAGGAGATAGATAGATATGAGATAGATAGATATGAGATAGATAGATAGATAGATATGAGATAGATAGATAGATAGATAGATAGATAGATAGATAGATAGATAGATATGAGATAGATAGATAGATAGATAGATAGATAAATAGATAGATAGATAGGAGATAGATAGATAGGAGATAGATAGATAGATAGATATAGATAGATAGATAGATAGATAGGAGATAGATAGATAGATAGATAGATAGATAGGAGATAGATAGATAGATAGATATGAGATAGATAGATAGATAGATAGATAGATAGATAGATAGATAGATAGATAGATAGATAGGAGATAGATAGATAGATAGATAGATAGATAGATAGATAGATAGATAGATAGATAGATAGATAGATAGATAGATATGAGATAGATAGATATGAGATAGATAGATAGATAGATAGATAGATATGAGATAGATAGATAGATAGATAGATAGATAGATAGATAGATAGATATGAGATAGATAGATATGAGATAGATAGATAGATAGATAGGAGATAGATAGATATGAGATAGATAGATATGAGATAGATAGATAGATATGAGATAGATAGATAGATAGATAGATAGATAGATAGGAGAATAGATAGATAGATAGATAGATATATAGATAGGAGATAGATAGATAGATAGATAGATAGATATGAGATAGATAGATAGATAGGAGATAGATAGATAGATATGAGATAGATAGATGGATATGAGATAGATAGATATGAGATAGATAGATAGATAGATAGATAGATAGATAGATAGATAGATAGATAGATAGATAGGAGATAGATAGGAGATAGATAGATAGATAGATAGATAGATAGATAGATAGATAGATAGATAGATATGAGATAGATAGATAGATATGAGATAGATAGATAGATAGATAGATAGATAGATAGGAGATAGATAGATAGATAGATAGATAGATAGATAGATAGATAGATAGATATGAGATAGATAGATGGATATGAGATAGATAGATATGAGATAAATAGATAGATAGATATGAGATAGATAGATAGATAGATAGATAGATAGATAGATAGATAGATAGATAGATAGATAGATAGATAGATAGATAGATAGATAGATAGATAGATAGACTCCTGTGGACACATCATAACTCACTGGAATCTACTATTTCAATTTCTCGTATAGGTTCCCACATAAAGAACCTGTAGAATCTGAGACAATCCCCCCTCTGTGGTTCCCACCAGCGATGATGATACTCACTTAGAGAAGCAGTGAGCTGCGGACATCACCCACTGGCTGGAGATCAGGGACCCCCCACATATATGGGACCCCTGATACTGCAGGCTGATCTGCCAGGGCCACTGTCCATCCAGGGCGTCCGTGCCCCCGACTATCCTGCTGGAGACGAGCGGTGACCCGTACACCGGGGGCGAGGAGGTTGTAGAAGCGAAAGAAGGAACTGGAATCAAAAGAACAAACGCCTCATAGTCAACGACATGGATACATTGTGTCCAAACCCTACAAATATCGTCGAAAGCCCTTCATAGACAGAGGGTCCCAGCTGCTCCATGGGGGGAGGGGGTTCAAGGGTCTGAATTGTAAAATACAGAAACACAACAGGTCTGATGACTGAGGGGCAACAGTTCAACATCTGGAGCTAGAGGAGTTTTTGTAGCATGGTCTCCAATAGTTACAGAGGGCATTCTCTACATCTAGGGGAAAGAAGGTTTCACCATCATCAAAGACAAGGATTCTTTACTGTAAGAGTGGTGACACTATCGATCTCTGGCCACAAGAGGTTGTGATAGTGGATTCTTTACTGTAAGAGCGGTAACACTATGAATCTCGGGCCACAAGACATTGTGATAGTGGATTCTTTAAGAATGGTAACACTATGGATCTTGGTACACACGAGCTTGTGATAGTGGATTCTTTACTGTAAGAGCGGTAACACTACGGAGCTCGGGGTCACAAGTGGTTGTGATGGCGGATTCTTTACTGTAACAGCGGTAACACTATGGATCTCGGACCACAGTGGTTGTGATGGTGGATTCATTGACTAAGATCAACAGGGGCGTAATAGTCTTTCTTTAAGAATATTTTGGGCACTAGACTATGGAGATAGGACATTGATGCAGAGAATATTTTGATGCCAGATTTGGAGTCAGCAAGGTACTTTTTCTCTTATATGGGGGCAATCGGCCTTCACCTCATGGGGGTTCTACCTCTGGATCAAATCTGTTGGATTATAGGTTGGACTCAATGGACTTGGGTCTTCTTCCAACCTTATCTACAGTACTATGTTACTAAATGTAGAAGAAGCTTGAAGCCTCCAATAAGACCCCGGAGACCCCTCCCACTGCAGTCAGTGCTAGCTATAGTCACAGATATGATGAAGCCTTCAATGATGACACCAATAATCAATGCAAGAAAATCCAAGAATGTCGCCCGAGAAGAGGTCACTCACCGATGAAGACCACCAGCAGCACCGCAGGAACCATCCTCTTGACTCGGCTCCACCACAAGCAGCTCATGTCCTCGGTGAAGGGTGAGAACCTCACTGACAAACCACCTCATATAAACCCAAACAACCCATAGAGTTTTTCTTAAGCACTTTCTCCTGTTTCCAGGCTGGACTTCAACTACCAACATATAACACACGATCATCCTGAAAGACGAGTTTTTACCCAGCAATTCTAAATATTGTATATTTCATAGGGAACGTAGAAAGTAGATGACTCCAGCGCCACAAATCATTCCATGATATAATAAAACTTGTCGCTTTATTTCATATTCCTTTAAAAGTTACAACCCACATAGCACTAAAAGTTTAGGCAGACGCATTTCGGGCACCAGGGACATCAATGAATATGGGCTGGTGCCCGAAACGCGTCTGCCTAAACTTTTAGTGCTATGTGGGTTGTAACTTTTGAAGAAATATGAAATAAAGCAGCAAGTTTTACTATATCATGGAACGATTTGTGGCGCTGGAGTCATCTACTTTCTACAAGTTGTATGAATCGCTCTCCGGGTCCTCAGAGTTAATTTCGTTTACTGGACCCTGAGGTAAAAATAACTTGAACAGGTGAGTGGGGAAACATTGGACATATACTTCATAGAGAACTAACAAGACAAAGGCATTCTCAAAGTTTACATGGATCCCCAGTTGGGAAATGTGACCCTTTTTGATTGACACTGAGGGCATGTATACCATAGAGGACGATCATGTGACTACTATGGGGCCCTTATGAGAGGGGTCCTGGGTGGTCCACTCCTTCACTACTGAATGGAAAGATTCACGATCCAAGAATCAACTCCACTGGTGCCCCCAAGAATCAACTCCACTGGTGGGGCCCAAGAATCAACTGCACTGGTGGGCCACAGGGATCACCTCCACTGGTGGGACCTAAGAATCAATGTCACTGATGGTCCCCAAGAATCATTTCCAATGGTTGCCCTAAGAATCTACTCCACTGGTGGCCCCAAGAATCAACTCCACTGGTGGGGCCCAAGAATTAACTCCACTGGTGGGCCCCAAGAATCATCTCCAATGGTTGCCCTAAGAATCTACTCCACTGGTGGCCCCAAGAATCAACTCCACTGGTGGGCCCCAAGAATCATCTCCAATGGTGGCCCTAAGAATCTACTCCACTGGTGGCTCTAAGAATCTACTCTTCTGGTTGCCCCAAGAATCAACTCCACTGGTGGAACCCAATAATCAACTCCACTTGTGGGCCCCAAGAATCAACTCCCCTGGTGGGCCCCAAGAACCAACTCCACTAGTGTGCACAATAATCAACTTCACTGGTGGACCCCAAGAATCAACTCCACTGGTGGGCCCTAAGAATCTACTCCACTTGTGGCCCCAAGAATCAACTCCACTGGTGGGCCCAAGAAAACAACTCCACGGTGGGCCCCAAGAATCAACTCCCCTGGTGGACCCCAAGAATCAACCCACTGGTGGGCCCCAAGAAAACAACTCCACTGGTGGGCCCCAAGAATCAACTCCACTGGTGGGCCCCAAGAATCAACTCCACTGACGGGGGCCGAGAATCAACTCCACTGGTGGGCCCCTAGAATCAACTCCACTGGTGGGCCCCAAGAATCAACTCCACTGGTGGGCTCCAAGAACCAGCTCCACTGGTGGGCTCCAAGAATCACCTCCACTGGTGGGCTCCAAGAATCAACTCCATTTGTGGCTCCAAGAATCAACTGCATTGGTGGCTCCAAGAATCAACTCCACTGGTGGGGCCCTAAGAATCTTCTCCACTGGTGGGCCCCAAGAATCAACTACACTGGTGGGCCCCAAGAATCAGCTCCACTGGTGGGCACCAAGAATAATCTCCACTGTTGGACACTAAGAATGAACTTCACTGGTGGGCCCCAAGAAAAATTCCACTGGTGAGCCCAATAATCAACAACACTGGTGGGCCCCATAAATAAACTACACAAATGGGATACAAGAATCAACTGCATTGGTGGCTCCAAGAATAAACTTGACTGATGTGCCCTAAGAATGAGCTCCACTGAACCCCAGTCGGACATTGGTCTTCTATTTCAGTTTGTTCTTTTTTTAGGTCTATTCTTTTATCCAGAAAAACAAAGGTTTCAATGTTGTAAATTACAATATTTTCTGCGGAAGCAGAATCACTTTCAACTCTGTAAGAATGTTTTACATATTTTACAGTGATTAAGTCACAGAACAGAGGAACGTCAGATATTGCCCTTTGGTGCTCCTTGTCCTTCTGCAGATCTTCAAACAAACTGAATAATAAAGTCGTCACAAATCCAAGTTTAGAAATTGTAAAATGTTTATTGATGAAATATAAAACCGAAATCATAAACCCACAAACCCAAGCCTGTATTATTGAGGAGGTCAGACGGGGGTGGTAGTGTTAACTGGTTGTGTGCAGGACCATAACCCTGATGTGCTGAAGTTGTTGATACAGGGTCTGGTGGTGATCACCACATTGAGGAGATGGCACAGGGGATGTCTAATTTTGGATTCCCAACTAATAAATATTTTTTGGGAAAACCATCCAAGGTAAAACTGACAGCTGCAGCCTGATGTTATCAGGATGGGAATGTCCATGGATATTGGCCCCTTTTCATTCAAAAAATACCAGCCTGGAGCCATCCTAACATGTCAACTTCTGATTCCTATACATCTGGTGCATTGGGTACTGGGATAATAGTGACCGTGGGTTAGTGTCAGCCTTAGGGTAACATCACCAGTGGGTGACACCAAGCCTGAGCAATAGCAATGGAGATGCCTCTATTACTGACTGTGGAGTGAATCCCCCACAGGTGGCACCCAATTTTCCAGGATAGGAAAAATCAGCAGCACTGCTTCTTCCTAAAGAGCCTCTAGCTGCCTGTGTGAGGTTAAACTACTCTCCTATTTGTGGGAGTCTCCCGCACAATTCGGGAGAATTGGTAAGTACAGTACAGAGAGGTGGGAAGTGCAGAATTGTGTAGCACCCCTCAACTCCATGGCCCAGTCAGCAGCCCCAGTTTGTCCCCAGAAGACTCTTGCTGTCCAGCACCACTCCTGGTTGTACATCTCTATTTCACACTTCTGCACCAGCAGCTGCTCGTCGCACACATGCCAGGAACGCTCAGGCTTTTGTCTCACAGTCACCATTGGGAACCGTCTAGAACTCTCGTCTCCATGACGCAGTCAGTGATCCCATAGGTCAGGGATAAGACCATTTTCAGCCCCAGCCTACTCCTAGAAAACTTGTTGCCCAGCACCTCTCCTTGCTGAACATCTCTCTTTCATACAACTGAACCAGCAGCTGCTCGTCACACACAGGCCAGGAACGCACAGGCTCATGTCACTACCCCGCACAACCTACACAACACATCTGGCTACATGAGCCTGGATACCAGACCATTACCAGGTCCTGCAACCACTCACTCTTCAATCACCTCAATCCACAGGGCTCCTCATGAGCTATCCACTGGCATAGGAGTGGATTCCACAACACCACTGAACCACAGTGATCAATCATGTGATTTACATTTCCTCAAAATGAAGGCATAGGGTTATCCCTGGAGCCGAGCCAGGGGCTGGGAGAGCAAGGTACAATAGTAATGCAGTATGACAGTAGGTGGTTATGTACTGATTTGGGATTGACCTTTGTCACTCATTATATTAGAGGTATTGATCAAGGGGAAAGAAAAAAAAACAGCAGAGCAACTGAAAATTCTTATCCCTAAAAAATCCTGAAAAATAACAACAGGAATCAGGGTTCTGTTGATGCGTCAGGTCTTTTCTAACCTTCTCCAAAAATGGGGAGCAACCTTAACCCCACATCTTTCATTAATCATGATGATAATAAGCCTCCACTAGGGGGAGCTCAGGAGCTGACTGTATACTGTGTTCTAATAGAGTCTAATGTATGAACAGTATGCAGTGAGCTCTCTTTAGCGGCGGTCCCAGGGATCCAGCATTTCCTAATTTTATTAATTCCCTTCAAAGACACAAGCACACAAGAGCTCATTTTATAGAAAGTTTATTAAATAGGTGTCTAGGGATATAAGCAGTCACTTGGCTGTTGTCCAAATGGGAATTCATAAAATGTACTGATTCACTTTAATTTTTTAAAACTAAGCCATTGTCTGGTTCCAGATCCCATCTAAGGGTCCAGGCCAAGCTCAGTCTGGCCCACAGGGGGACAGGGAAAACCCATTGTGGGCCCTTGAGCATCAGACCTGGAGTTTTTTTTTAAACTGGATATACTTCCTTGGGAAAAGCAGAATGGCAGAGAGGAAGGGGCACAAGGCAAGAGGTAGAGTGTAAGAGGCTTTTACAGTAGCTGTAGGATGGCCTCCAGAATCAACTATACAGGTGGGACCCCAGAATAAATTTGCCCCCAGTGACTCCAGTCCAACATTGGTCCAGGCACCAAGCTTTTAGTGATCACCAATTCCTCAGTGAGGCTATGATCATCAAGGATTTTCTATGCTATTACTGTTTTAGTGTGTTTGTTAAGAGTGATTGCATGACAACTGCTCATGCTCTTTGTATATCATCTAACGCTGCTGCACAGCCTTGGCTCATTGAGTGAACTGGCTAATTGCTAGCCCCTTTTGAACTGGTACATTTCAATACCAAGCTAATATCCGATTACAGATCCTATCTCATGGTCCGGGCACTAAGCTTGTAGTGATCATGACTTGTTCTTTCTATGGTTCTGTGCCACTATAGGGGCTGTATATAATGATATGTTATACTGTATAATGGTATTATAACGAGTATTTTATTTAGCATGCAGGATAAAGACCCCATTCCACCTGTGTCCATGATCCTGCAAGAAACATTTGATAGACAATTCATATAAAACCTGGCATTTTGTGTGAAAATCAGGGGCTGAGGCCAGATTTGAGAAGTAACCGATCAAGGACCAGAAAGAATTAGAATTTGCTAATCTATTTTAAAGCACTGGAAACCTTCATGTCTAAAAGAAGAGATAATCTGTAAACCAATTCCTCAGCGACATTATGATAATCAAAGATTTTCCATGATATTTCTGTCTCCTTCTTTGGGCATTTTTTTTAGAATGATTACACAGCAACTGCTCATGTTCTTTGTATACCAGCTGACCATGCTGCACAGTCTTGACCCGTTGAGTGAATTGGCTAACTGCTAGTCTCTCTTTAAAAGTTGCTGGTTTGGCAGCATGAGAAGCTGTTGATAGCAGAGAATAGTTCATTTGTGGTTTTGTTTGTCTTTTGTCCAGTTTCTAATATTTTGAATGTGTCCTGTCTTGTCTTGTAAGGTCAAGTTTGAGCATTCTGCAAGTCCTGAGAGATTGGAGCTAGGAATATGCTATAATTCTGTCCCGGAGATCTAGCATCTTCTGTGTAGCTAGTAAATTGTTTCCATAATCTAGTATCTTCTGTGTATCTAGTTCTGGTCTGTTAGGTCCAGCTCTAGTGATTATATCTAGTAATGTGTCTTATTTCCTTACCCATTTATTTAAAGGCTTTGGTTTCTCTTGTATTTCTGGTTCTGCTTAGATTGTTCTGTGTCAGTTGTCAGGGCTGCGTGTTCCTTAATCCTGTTTGATACTATCTTGTTGTATTAAGGTCAGTTGTAGCTTAGGGACATCTGCTAGGGATATCTCAGGGACAGAATAGGATCAGTGGGTCTGATATCAGGGCGAGTTCTAGGGAAAGATGTAGAGAAAGTTAGTTAAGGTCAGTTATCTTTGCCATAGCCTTACTTCCGGATTGAGGCCTTTATGGTGTCACCCTCAGCCCTGTCCCTGTCATCTGTCTGGTATCCTGAAACTCCAGATTCTAATAGTGAATCAGTCTGTTTTTTGTTTTTTAATTTAATACATGCTTTGTATAACTTTTTGCAGTGAAGAGGGGAAAACACCCCAAAACAGCTACCTGCAGATGAATAAACTGGCATGGCATTATTCCCATTCACATTGCAAGACTCAGTGAATTGGTTGTGAACTGAGGAACATTGTAAACAATAGGAGGCGCTGCAGAGTCCTTGCTCATTTCCCATGAGTCTTTTTGAATAGATGTCCAAGAAGATTTGCATCGAAGATGACTTTGGAAAGTCAGTCCAAAGTTCTATGCAGCAAGTCCCTCTCAAGCAAGAGCATAGCCACCATAGAGGCAAATCATTTGGCTTCTATGGGGGTTTAGCCCTGGTTGGTCTGAACCTTCAGGTGGCAAGAACCAGCGCAGAACTCATCTACCCAGAGGAACTGTGCTGTTAACAAGCGTTGTATGACCCTTCATTTCTGGAACCAGGGTGGTTGTTCTTCTTTGACTTCTCCTGTTAAAGGGGTTGTCTCGCTACAAAGATTTGCTTTCATTATGTAGGGGACACTAAATGAAGACATTTTCCAAATATATTGCTTGTTCATTTTCTTTTTGCTAAGGAGCTACAAGTGATTTTATCACCTTCTGTGTTCTCTCTGGTTCACCAAGTGCCCGACCTGTGTACTCCCCCCCCCCTTTGCTGTTTGTTCTATCTGGTAGCAGGGAGTGACGTCATCACACAGGTTGTGGCAAACTGAGGGCGGCCTGAGAGCTTGTGTGTTATCTGATCTTTCAGACAAAAGACAGTAATTACTACTGTTTACTTTAGCTCAACAGCTTCTCCTGTCCTGGTAGAAGGTAATTTAGCTAATCTAGACTAATAAGACAGAGAAGTCTGAATACACGGAGCTCATATGCTAATTACAGACAGCTTGACCAGGAAGTGACAGAGCCAAGCAGCATTATTTCATTCATGCATCTTATGAAATTATGAGATGAGACAACCCGCTTAAGTTAACATGTTGTTTACTGGACTCTTTTTGGTCTTTTGAAGATTTTGGCACATACCCAGCAGGGAAGATTTGATCCAATGGTCAGAGAAGAGCTCACAATGTGATGTGCCGCTATAAGGGAACGGGAAGTTTAGATTTGATATGTAAATCTGTTTCCAAGACATCATTGTGGCCCCATCACTGTGTTGGGCCAAGTTACTGCGTCAGATTTTGTTCTTAAAAGTAACAGTAAAATACAGGAACACAAAACTTCTGGGTCTCTGCACCTATGGTCTATGTTCCTGGTGTGTGATCCAGACCCAGCACTCCTCCGCACGGTGCTGTAGATTTTGTGAGTTGTTCTCTGTTCAGTGACCGTTTCTGAAGAGACGCATGATGACCTGAAGGCATCCGAAGCCTCTATAGACAGAAGGATATGAAATGTGGTCGATCTGGACAGATGAGCTCGTGCACCCACATTTACAAGAAGTGTGAAGAAACCTCACACCTCTGAGAGAGCACAGATGGGGGCGAGAGGATGTCCTCACACAATGCAACAGTTACCACCTATCGTTCCCCTTCAATTTTAGAACTAGGGTCGACAAGAGCCAATGTATCTCATCTGCAAGTCACGTTGTACCAACTCGATAAACTGAAGCCATGGTCAACAGGGTCAGATGGGGAAAAAACCTGCCTGAGTGTGCAATCATGGTGCCCGGAGGAAGGTTCTCCAAGGCTGAAAGATTGGTTTAACAAGCAGAGGATAACATGGTCCCTATAACCAGCAGTGTCTACAGGGGAGAGAGGATAACATGGTCCCTATAACCAGCAGTGTCTACAGGGGAGAGAGGATAACATGGTCCCTATAACCAGCAGTGTCTACAGGGGAGAGAGGAAAACATGGTCCCTATAACCAGCAGGGTTTCAGGGGGTAAAAGG